>CM076574.1:140567186-140673919 GCA_034641835.2 Pinus albicaulis | reverse complement strand
TTGCTTCTTCCGTAGTGTTGGTGAAGAAGAAGGATGACACCTTGAGGGTGTGCATTGATTACAGGGCCCTGAACAAGAAGACCCTAAAGAACATGTATCCTATACCCAGGATCGATGAGTTGATGGATGAGATGAGAGGAGCCAAGTTCTTCTCGAAGATTGATTTGAGATCAGGGTACCATCAGATTCACGTGAGGGAATAGGACATTCCCAAGACCGCCTTCAGGTGTCATTATGGGCACTTTGAGTTTTTGGTTATGCCTTTTGGGCTAACCAATGCACCATCTACTTTTCAGTCTTGCATGAACCATATCTTCCGCAGTCATCTGAGGAAGTTTGTGTTGGTCTTCTTTGATGACATACTCATATATAACAGGACTTGGGAGGAGCATCTCCAGCATATAGAGGCAGTACTACACATCTTGGAAGAGAAACAGTTTTATGCTAAGCTCTCTAAGTGTGAGTTTGGGATGACGGAGATGTTGTATTTGGGTCACATTATTGGAGTGGATGGAGTGAGGGTCCATGAGGATAAGATTAGGGCCATCAGAGATTGGCCAGAGCTGAGGAACATGACGGAACTTCGGGGGTTCATTGGCATATGTACTTATTACAGGAAGTTCGTCAAAGGTTTCTCACAGCTTGCTGCACCCCTTACAGATTTGACGAAGAAGGGGGCATTCAGTTGGTTAGATACAGCGCAGTGAGCCTTTGATAGGCTCAAGGAGGTGATGAGTAGCTGCCCAGTGTTGGCATTGCCAGATTTTACGCAGCCTTTTGTCTTGGAGTGTGATGTGTCGGGAGAGGGGATCAACACAATATTGATGCAGGGAGGACACCCTATAGCCTTTGAGAGCCGAAAGCTCCTTTCACACGAGAGGTTGTATTCTATATATGACAAGGAGATGTTGGCCATTATGCATGCTTTGGCCAAATTCTGGTAGTATTTGGTAGGGAACAGATTCAGGGTGAGGACTGATCACAACAGCCTCAGGTTCTTTTTAGAGCAGAAGTAGCTACAGGAGAGGCAGCAGAAGTGGATCAGTAAGATCCAAGCATATGAATTTGACATTGGGTATGTCAAAGGTAAGAATAACGTGGTAGCAGATTCCCTTTCACGTAGACCAGCCACGTTATCTCTTATGAGCTTGGATATAGATTGGAGGCCTTGAATTTTAGTGGAGTACTCTAAGGACAAATTTTCATGTGAGGTGCTGGATGGGCAGGTGGCAGATGACAGGTACAGGGTGGTTGATGAGATCATCTAATACAGGGATAGGATCTTCTTGACTGAGGGATCTCAGCTTAAGAATAAGATACTCCAGGCATCACATGATTCTCCATTGGCAGGCCATCGGGGGTTTACCAAAACCTACAGGGCCATTAGAGAGAAGTTTTCATGGAAGGGCCTCAAGGAGGACGTACTCTAGCACATAAGGGAGTGCGATGTTTGTCAGAGGAACAAGGGGGAGATGATCCATCCCGCAGGATTGTTGCAGCCTCTTCCCATTCCGGAGGGGAAATGGGAGAGCATATCGATGGACTTCATCATAGGGTTGCCCATGGTGTAGGGAAAGGATTGTATCTTTGTCGTCATTGATCAGCTGACAAATTATGCACACTTTTTTGCCATATCCGCGCATTACACAGCAGCACAGGTGGCCGAGCTGTTCTTCAGAGAGGTTTTCAGGCTGCATGGTCTTCCTAAGACCATCATTAGTGACAGGGATAGCCGATTCATGGGCGGATTTTGGCAGGAGATTTTCCGGCTAGTGGGGACGAAGTTGACACCGAGTACCAGTTATCACCCACCGACAGATAGAAAGACATAGATAGTTAACAAGTGGCTGGAGGGATACTTGCGTAACTATGTCAGTGGGCAGTAGCAAGCATGGATGCAGTGGTTGCATTTGAGGGAGTAATTCTACAACACGACACATCACATGTCCATTGGTATGTCACCGTTTTATGCTTTGTATGGGTATCATTCCTTATCTTTTGTTGATGTGATGTTCGTTGCTAGCAAGGCTCCTAGAGCCAAGATTTGGATCCAAGAGAGTCAGGACATTCTCCGAGCTCTCAAGGAAAATATGGCTACAACACAAAACCAACAGAAGCTGTATGCTGACAGAGGTCGGGTGGAGAGACAATTCGAGGTAGGGGACTTGGTCTACCTATGATTACAACCATACCGACAGTCGTCGCTGAAGCAGAAGGGAGCTGAGAAGCTCAAGCCTCGCTTTTACGGGCCATACAGGGTGATACGCAGGATTGGGCGGGTTGTGTATGAGTTGGAACTACCCCAAGGCAGCAAGATCCACAACATTTTTTATGTATCATGCCTGAAGAAGGCACTGGGGCAGCAGGTGACAGCGACAGAGGAGCTACCACCCACAGATGACGAGGGGCATTTGGTGTTGCAACCAGAGGCTATTATTGATGCCAGGGAGAGGTAGCTACGTAGCATGACAGTCCGGGAATTCTTGGTGAGGTGGAAGAATTTGTCGGATGAGGATGCCACTTGGGAGAGTGAGAATATTTTTTAGCATCCATCACTTCAGTTGCTTGAGGACAAGCAACATTTTTCCGGGGGAGACTGTAATATTCCTAATTAGCGACGGCTAATTGGAATATTCGATTTTGTTCAGTTTTGCTGTCTATAGTTTGTAAATAAATAAAAAGTGAGTAGAGAGGGTCTAACTCACTTAAGTGAAATAAAACACCCTCCTAGTAGCACAACGTTGTGACTTAAGGGGGAGCCAAGGGGGCCCAAGCACCACATAGAGAGGGGGCCCACGTATGCTCTAGAAGCCACTGCGCAGGAGAGGATGAGCACGTGGCAAGAGAGGGAGGGTATGTCGAGGAGATGGGCCTTAGGGTTGGAGGAAGGAAAACATTATAAAAGAGGGAGGAGCCTTCTCATTTGATTCATTCTGTTGTTGATGATATTGAGCTGGACGTTTTGTCTTCTTGAGCATGCTGGTTGTTTAGCCTGTCTGCAGCACTGTTTAGTGCATTGAGTGTCTCCGGTCGAAGATCTCGCCCTTAGTCCCAGGGGACTTTGAGTGTCTGCTCGGGTAAGGTTATTTCTTCAGTATTTTGTGAGAGGTTTTGGTTTTTGGTTTTGTTGCAGAGCTAGGCTTTCATAGAGACTGCGCAGTCACTGAGAGGGAGGACACAGTCCATCTTGGAGGTGTTCCGGATCGGGATTTTTGCAAGAGATTGAGCCGAGATTTTGAGCAGAGGATCAGCCTTTGTCGTTGGGAGGATTTTGGTGGAGTTGAGGCAGCATTTCATTCACTCTAATTTAGCCTCTGCACAGAGCCTTGGAGGCCAGCGTAAATTCCCCAAGGGGTTGTTTTCCGGTGGATTTCGGGGGTCGACCATTTTTGATATGGTTTCTGGGTTTTTTTGGGATTGGCGAGTAGAGGAGGATTTCAGATTTTTAGCTCATTCCAGCAAGGGGATAAACCCCTAGACTTCAGTCCATTCCAGCAGTAGCAGCTACACGACAGTTTTCCAGCAGTTGGGACGCAGTTAAGAGAGTAGCCATTTCCTGTATATTCTGAGAGTATTTCTTCACTTTCCATGAGAAAATTTAGGTGCCATCACTCTGATCACCTATTGTACTTCATTATATTTCTCAGTTTAATAAAATGTCTTAGCATTTCCTCTCTATATTTCTGGATGAGTTTCCGTACATTCTGTCTATGTTATTATATGTCTGCTGCACTGTTATTTTTCTTGAGAATTCTAGTTCTATACCACTTGGTGTGTTTTTCTTTCACTCTTATACAAAGTCTGGAAAGGGCCAAGTAGCCTGCGGATTTCGTCCTCTTTTCAGAGGTGGCATATCCGGTGAATTCCCTCCCAGTCTATCTTTGGTTGGAGTTTGTCGTGTTTTAGAGATATCCCCGAAACATGATATTACATCAAGAATCAATCACCTTATGCAGATATCTTGAAGGATGCTTGGTAGTGACTCAATATGAATGAAGCAACTCAATCATGAACTCATTCGGGTTCTATGCACATCCATTATATATATATGGATGTTCAGAGAAGAACATCAATGCTTCAATCAACTATCAAATGTCATGTCAAGTTCAACAACATATTGAACTTCAAATCAGAGTGTCAAAGGATTTTCATTTCCACTTTCAAATACTTCTTCAATAGCTTCACAATATAGATTATGTTTTCCCAACTTTCATAAATTGAACCATCATGCCATGATTCATCATTTTGAGCTTTCAAAGGGAATCTTCCTTTTACTTGGATCATCATAGACTCATTTCCTTTCAAGAGTTGATCATCATTATAAAACCAAAATGAAAATCAAATTCATACCTTGGAACACTTCTGAAGTAGAGGTTTGAATCAACACATCATCTTGGCTTCACCGGATAACTGGACATATATGGAATGGGGGGATTTCTTTATGCAAAGCTCACTACAACCATACCACTTTACCAAACCAACATGCCCATCCTTTCATAAATCAATATTGTGAAATCAAATCAACTAAATCATCTCATCAAAGTTTAGAAGCCATATCAATATTAATATTAAAGTCATCAATATCTTAGTGTCAATTATTTAGACCAGGTGACAGGTAGAGATTTCATCAAGTCATGACATCATCTATTATCATGCCAAAAAGTTTTCATCAACCATGAAATATCAATCCAAAAATTTATCAAGTCATTCTTATTATTATAATACAAGTCATTTATGTTACTAGATGCGAATTCATGCACCAAGGATAAGTCATGCAGGTTCCATCTTCATACGGAATCACAACTATCAATACTTTAACCATTGTGCTAGGAACAAGGAGGCCTACACAAAAACCAGTTTTCCAAATAGCCATATAAGTAATTGAAGGTCATCAAGGCAAGTCATCAATCATAAAATCAAATCATTAGTCATTAGGTCAGATCAATATTTTCTTATCGTAGAGATATTTATAATCCAAAACATGTCTCATTCATCAAGTCAAAGTTATAAGTCATAGTTAAGCATCATGTCAAAACTCCAAACACTACTCATCTAGATCAATTAGCCAAATCATCTCAAACTCTTATAGCATAAGTTCAGGTCACCTGAAACACAATTTCAACCTTTATGTTCATATTATAGCAAAAATTCAGACTTTCTTGCTCAAGCATCTTTTTGTTGTCTGCTCCACTTTTTTAGGACCGAAATATTTAAGTAGAACATCTGATTTCATGCACAAAACTTCATTTTTGTGTCATGAAGGCTCAGTCGCACCCTTGAACCTTCTTCAATGTTGTTGGGAGATTGTAGTCACACTCTTCGAGATGTTATGTGAGTGACCGTGGCTTCCAACTACCAAACCCTAGCTCAGAACTAACTTAGTGCCTTGGTTGCATGCTTGAGCTTGCATATGTGTGAATGGGAAGCTACAGTCACACCTGTAGGCTTTCTTCTGTGTGATTGAGGCTTAAAATCAAAGAAAAATCTCTTACATCATATCAGAGCTACAGATCATCAATGTCAGATACCTTTCTATTCATGCCCATAAACCATATTTCAATAGTAGGAGAAGGGATATTATAGAGAGGTTCTCCCTATGCATGGGGATCCACTTCATTCATATTCATTCATGTCATCAACCTGACTACACTTTCATGCATAAGTAGATATATTAGATCAGAAAGTCAAACATATACCCATAATGTTCATAATCAACTACTTAATCATTATATCATGACATCACTTTTCCATCAAGGGTTAGAGTCAAGAACTGATGGAAGTTATACTTGAAGGGTCATGATCACAGGTATTACTTATATGTCACATAACTCAATATATAAAGAGTTAGGATCATATGATAAGGGAAATTAATAGGCATGGCATCACATTTCAAAGATCATGAACACAATATCACTTCTATTAAATCAATTCATAAAGTTAGGGCATTCATATTTACCATATGTCATGGTTACTAATCACATCAAAACATAACCATGGTTAATAAGAGATATAGAGTGTCAATTTCATATTTATATCATGCTTATCATGCTTATCATGATCAATAGGATCAAGTCGAGTCATTTAATAAAACTTTACCAAAACAACAAGAGTGTCAACCCTTTTTCCATACTTTCATCATGCTCATCACACACATTATCAATACCATTATAGAAATCAATAAGGTAACCTTATATATGATATCCATCATGTATTATGCATGTTACATGTTAATAGTATCATTAATTATAATCAAGGTGTTAGCCTTTTTCACAGGACCAAAGAAATAGATGTTAGTCAAACATCATGTTATACCACTAGCCTCATAGAATTGAGTAGTTAATTATGTAAGATACTTGTTCAAACATCAAGTGCACCATTTCATCATAAGAACCATGGATCTAAATTACTTTCATATGCATTCATGGACCATTTGAGGAGGATAAATTCTCAACATACCTTAGGGCTAACCTTTCCATTCAATATTATAGCTGAAATATAACATTGGAAAAATATACCATGCATACCTTGTAATATTCAAATACTTGTACACCTTCTCATAGGAAACTTGCAGTGCTTGTCACATTATTCATCTAGAGCCTCTTTTATGATGTTAGATCTTCTCTTCCTGCACTAGCCATGATCCTCAAGGAGTATCCACTTACCATATCTCATCAAGAAGTTAGGAGCATCCAAATATTCATATATATATGCATGAAGCATGAGTAATATTCAAAACAATAATCAAATGTATAAGTATAAACAAAAGTAAAGGCATAGAGAAGCATCATAAGTCTAGAAATAGTTATCTTCAATGAGAGGCGATCCTCTCCCTCTTGAACCAACCTTCAAGAGACATAATTATCCATTTTCTGCATAACAATGTTTCCTTCAATCAACCTTTTCAATAACTAGGCCTACTAGAGACTATCCCATCTGGGGCTTCATCAAATCTGTCATAAGTACTTGAACATCTTGACTTTGAACATGCTAAGGTTTCTTGATTACTCTTTTCTCAAATATTTGCCATAAACCAAGGTTTCTATCAAAACCTAAACATCATACCCTTATGCACTAGCTACCTAGGGTTTCCTTCATACCCTAGAATTATTTTAGGTCCCCACCATCCTCTTCTTTCTTCCATCAAAAGTGTCTCTGTGGGGGTGATCTCCATGTTTTTTCTTCAACCCAGCTCTGATACCATGTTAATTTTTCATAGGGATATATTTTTCTTTTCTTTGATAATTGAATTTCTTCATTAACACATTAATTTCACCCCATCACATCATAAAATTATTTAGTTTTACATCAGTGTTCATCAACATATGGAACTATGTAGAGAGAACAATATCATCATCATTAATGCAGTGGAACATAAAGGAACACTAGAAGAAAATCATGCACACATAGAGATGCTAAGATTGGTATGAGACTAGGGGAAAACCCACTATGGGGAAAACCCTTGAAAATTCTTCTTCTATTTTCATCGAATGATTCAACGAAAAATAGTACAATGATCCTTATATTCATCTGTGCCAATAATCAGCAAAAAAAAATACAACATTCATGAAATGAACCCAACAATGTATAGACTTTGAAATATGATTCTGAAGATTGTACTTAACTGTCATTGACTGAAATCAATAGTAGAACCATATGGTCATTGAGAAAAATATTCAGAATACTCAAACTTCATCTTTTAGTCCTTGGTCACATGGAGGAGTCATCAATGTGACTATAAGGTCCCAATCGCTCCCTTATTCTATGCAAGCATGCGACCAGGGGTCAAAACAGGATTGCAGAAACCCTAATTTCTCGATCCCATGCAGGATGTGTTGTGCATGCGACTGGGTTGCTCTGATCACATTGAGGAAGATTTATGCATGTGACTGGGAGTTTTGGTTGCATTGATGAGCCGAGAAGCATGCGAATGGGAGCCAATCTAGCTACAGGAACCATAACCTCTTGGTTGCATGCACAAATGGGGATCCATGCCACTGGAAGGCTCTAGTCACATTCATGAGCTGAGGAGGGAGAGACCAGGGTCAAAATATTCTAGACCTGTGCTTGTGACTGGGGCCCAAAACCATAAATCAGATATGCAAGCCTCAGACCAGCAATTTCACCTCAGAGCAAAAATATTATTCCGCGGATGAGCCTCTAAATTGTGCGAGCCAAAAACCAAGAGAGAAGAGTGTCTCATCATTTGTATAAATTAGATAGAGGACACTTTTATTTATAGCCTTCCAATGGGTCCACTTGATTTAGGGCCGACAGATCTAATATGAACATATGTATAGGGCTAACCTAATCTAAGTACATGAGCAGGTTCATTAAATTCAAAAAACCAACTTCTGCTTATCCAAATTTGGTGATATTTAGGTTAATTTTGGTCCTCTTGAAAAGAATAATTCAATGCAATCATCATCTCTGTCATATGAGTTGTCCAAGGTGGAATTTGAACTCATTTTCATAATTTTAACACCTTTACGTCAACCTTTCCACTCACATGTCGGCTATCATTTCCACTCATATATCGGTTATACACTCACATGTTATTTTCCACATACGTATATAAATAAACCTAAGGAATTCGATAAAGGCATGGTATCAACTTTAGAACATTTGATGATGAATTTTTTCAGTCAAATAAAACCGCAGAGCATATTATAAAGAAGATAAAACTTGCAAACATGTTAATTGAAGTGAGGACTCGTCAATGGATTTGCAAATTTTTTTCACCTTTTTTGAAATCAGACATGTCTTGTGGATTGAACTTCAAACTTCATATGTATTTTCACTTCAGTATTGTAGTGAAAATTATTTGTGGACCTATGGAAAACGTTTGGACCATTTGAACTCAGACCTGTGGGGGCATCTAGAAACATCTTTTGTAGACCGACAATAATACTCCTCTTCTCCAAACTAGTAAAGACAGTTTATAATTTGCACCTGTGGAAGATACTCATAATTGTAGTTGAATTTATTTGGATGTGAGGAAGGATAAAACTCACATATTGGAGGGATTATTTTTTAACATACTATCTCTATTCTCTATTGATATTTTGTAGCATATAGGCTCAATTTTGTTCCAATATCTATTGTAGTTCTTTCCCATGATTCCTTTATTCCAGACCTACTCAAACACAAGTTGGGATTTGTGAAGAATATATTTTCAGAGTTGTGGTAATGCTTCTTTCATAAATAAGAGATATCTTATTTGACCTATGCGTATTTTACTATACCTCATTTTGGAAAAACTTTTATAGATAACTCAGATAGCTCGAAATTGTGGAAAGGATCTAGGACCTGTTACAAGAATCATCTTCAAACTTGTATAAGTCTTGAACGTGGACTGTTGGAAGAATTCATGATATCTAGATAGAGAATAATACTAAATCAATAGTCTTAGTACTTTGGAATTGATTGGAGGCTTGGATTTTTTGGTTTATTGGGATCAATCATTGGATATTTTCATTGGAATACATGCTACAAACCTTCGAAGAACTGATTGCAGAACTTGAATAATATTTAAAGGAGTACCCCGTAAGTGATTTTGTAATATTTTGGAGCAATTTTTGAAGATAATACCGAAACCCTTGTTGAAGCATCATTTGGGGCTGATTTATGAAGCAACTGTGAAGAGTAGTCTTGTGGGCCTTGTAAAATACTTTTGAACAATTTAAATAACACTTGTAAAAGCATATCGTGAAGACTTTCTTGAATACATTATTTGACTGTCATGCATGAATGAAGTTCACATGATGTGACATTGACTAATATTGTTTGGGTATCATGAAGAGTTTGTGAAGAGACGTTTTTTTGGTAGATAAAGTTTTCATTTATGAGCTAGGTAATTTAAGGAATTGTTGAAAAACAGTCTATTGTGGATCTGCGAGAAGACATAGGAATTATAAAAGAACAATTGTACTTGTAATAAAGGTCAAGTGGATTGATAGGGTTGGTGCCCTAGAGGATATGTGTCCTCATGGAAGATCGGGTTGGAGCTTGTGCTAGTGGAGAGGGTTGGAGCCCTAAACATTATTATACTTGATTTATTGTAAATAAGAGATTGAGTCCTCGTTATTTATAATTAATAAAATTATTTATCTTCTTATTTTTCATTTTTTGTTTTTTTGTAAGTGATCTAAAACTAGTAAATTAACAATTATAAAAGAAATATTGATTCACCCCCTCTCAAGATTTCTAAAAATTGGTATTAGAGCTAGTACCTTTCGGTCTCAACCTTACATCTCGAAGGTATATCTTTAGAACAAAAATGGCGATTTAAAGAAATAACGCCAGAAACCCATTCAAAGGTGGAACCTCCGAAATGGATAATAAATTTGGGAAAACTCTATTTTTCAATGGAAACTTTGAAATATGGAAGGAAAGAATGAAAAATTTCTTAATAGTTCAAGGTTTTTGAAGTCATGGAATCGTGGTTATTGAAATCACAATAGAAGAATAAGGATCCAAAGTGCATAATGCAATAGCAATGAAGGCAATTTTGAGTGGGCTAACAAATCCTATAAAGGAAAAATGGAAAAATTGTTCATCAAAAAAAAGATATTTGGGAAAAGCTTCAAGATATTCACTCTAAAGGATTATTGGTCAGTAACCTTTGATCCAAAATATGATGACAAAGAGCATCAAGATGAACCAAAGAAGACAAATCAAAGCAAAAATGAAGGGACCAATTGTATAAAGGAAGATGATGAGGAATAAATTCTTGAAGTATAAGTTGAAATAGTACCTTAAGACAAAACTTTTAGATTCCCTAAGAAATAAGAAACTTGAAAAGGAAAATGAAGAACTCAAAATGAAAGCACAAGATGAGTAATCCATGACCTTGACAAGACAAGGAATAAAGTTTACCTCTTTCAGGCTTCAAGTTCAAGAAAGAGGTAAGGAGCTCACCGAAGCTTAAGGAGGAATCACATTAAAACAAGATAAGGCATCATGAAAAAATTCATATCGATGACAAATCGCTTGGATAAATCAAAGAAAATGAAGACATTTTTTTCAAACCATCTTGAAAAATACATGGGGACTTGAAACAAATTTGAAGAAAAAATTTCTCACATACATGGAAGAGGTATCTTCCCTTAAATCTCGCAGTTGAAGAAAAAGAAACAATTACATGGAATCGAAAAAGGTGATTGAAGCTTTAGTCATCTGGAAAATCAAGTAGGTGAATAAAAACGGGACAAAATTACCATAGCATGCCAACTAGAAGAAAAAAGATGAAGAAATATAAATATTGAAATCAAATATCTCCTCTCTCAAGGCCCAAACATGTGAAGCAACAAGGTAGAAGGAATAAATGAAGAACCATCTATCAAAGAAGGATGAATAATGCAAGATGATGAAAGAATAAAAATGATCACCTAAGGAAAGAAGTTGATAATTTGAACAAGAGTCTAAAGAGCTCAAACCCTCAGATGGCATCCTAAGTCATCAAATATCCCCCTTGAAAAATAAGGTCTTGGTTAGTGCAGGGTGAACCTCAAGCAAAAAATTATGCAAACTCTAATGCATCAAGAAACAAAGATGTGGAGAAGCTTTGAAAAGAGATGTTGATGCCCCCTGGCTCCAAAAAAAGCAAGAATATTAATCAAGATAACCTTAAAGGAAACCCTACTCCAAGAAGGTATGTAGAAGGTTTCAAGGATGTAAGAGGCAAACGCATATCATCGACGGATATCAAGGAAGAAGTTCATCAAGGCAAGCTCCATCCTCCGGGTACCAAAGTATATTTTTTGGTTATTGTTATTCTTGCACAAATTTTGGGCATATGGAAAAGGATTGCAGGGTTTATAACAAGGACAAATATAATGGTCCCCATAAGTCTACCGAAAGAAAATTTGAAGAATAAATTACGCATCCTCATTTAATGTACAAAATTAAATGCTACAAATATCATAATGTTGGTCATTTGGTTCATGGTTGTAACTTGAATTGGGCTCCTAAACAAGCTAAAAAAAATAACAACCAATCATGAAAATAAGTTTAAACAAGTTTGGAGAAGGAAGTAAGTTTAACCACAGGGAGATTAGGTGGAATGTATCCTTAATACTAAAACAACAATTCATGTTGTTGATCTAATCAATTCATCTTTGGTAGATATGATATTTCAAGTTTTGATGATGAGATTCCGCCAAGACCATGCATACTATCTCTGTGAAACTTGTGAAAATTTGACTATTATTACAAGATGTTTCCCCTGATAAGCCTTCAAAAACCCCGACGTGTCACACATTAAAAATCATGGTATGAGACACATAGATATATCTCTTAATGGATCATCTCTCAATGAAGAAAAACCTTGTTGGAAAAATTGGTCTCTCTCGTATAAAGACATCATTTACTTCAGATCCTTTCTCCATGCATGCAAATCTTAGAGGGAACAACTCCATCGAATAAAAGAATGATATATGTGTATTCACTATACATCCATTGTTGAAGATGGCTTCACTTGATCACAAGGCAACAATATTTCTTGTCTTGAGGAGGAAGGAGGAGTTTATGAATGCGAGTTGGTTTATCACACGATGAAATGAAAATTAAGACATCTCTTGTTTCCCTCGCATTGCGAAAAGAAGGAAAGCATGATGAAAGGGGGACCACATAAAAAAGGAAAAAAGGAGAAGTATGATAGGGGGGAGTAGCATGACAAGAATAAGCATGATAGAGGAGCACTTGCTAGGAAGACATCGACAAGAAAAGGATCCCATTTTCCATTGATGTCAAAGGAGAGAGAATGTTGAAAGGGCAAGAATATATCCATCAATGAAAAAGGGGAGATTGTTGATCAAATTTTTCATTTGTGTCAATATGGCATTGTTGAAGATGGATAAAACCCTAATAATATCCTAACCCTAAATCCCTTACCTTGACCAAATTCTAGGTCTTTGTTAGATAACCCCTTGTCCTCGAAGCCCTAATCCTAATAATACCATGAAAATGATCATCCTAGCTTTATTGAAAACCTAACTACCCTTATCCCGAAATGCATATGCCAAATATTTATCACTTCCCTAGGAGCATAAAGATGATAAAAATATAGATAATCCTAAATGATGAAACCCTAACACTATAGAAACCCTACCCATAACGATGTTGTCACCTCGATGAAACCCTAAACCTAATTTTTGTTTAAAACCTAAGATATAATATTATAACAAAACCCCCGCTCCTAATGATACCCTAACCCCGATGATACCCTAACCATAATAATTTAAAGACCTAAACCATAACACTAGATTTACACTAACTTATATTATCTTATGTTACCATACATTATCTTAGATTATACACTACCTTACATTATTAAAATATCACAATGATAACCCTACCCTACGCTACCATACATTATTAAAAAGGAAGCTCTATTATAAAGTTCCTTAATACCCTAAGTACATGCACATTAGTCCTTATCCTAAAAATCTATTATCCTAAGCTCTATGCATATAAATTCCTTCCAACATATACTATTCTATTCCTCAAAAAAATAAACTCCTTTTCGTTGGCCTTTCCACTCATATATCTACTATACACTTACATGTCATTTTGCACATACGTATATAAATAAAAGTAAGGAATTTGATAAAGCCATGGTATCAACTTTAGAACATTTGATGGTAAATGTTTTCGGTTAAATAAAAATCGTAGAGAAGATTATAAGGAAGATAGAACTTGCGAACATGTTAATTGAAGTGAGGACTCGCCAATTGAATCGAAAAAATGTTTCGCATTTGTTGAAATTAGATGTGTCTTGTGGATTGAACTTTTAGACTTTGCACCGTTTTTCATTTCGAGTCCTATAGTGACAATTATTTGTGGACTTGTGGAAAATGTTTGGAGCATTCGAAGTTGGACCTCGCTAATCACACAATAATTTATTAAGGTTGTGAACTAAATTCCATAGGTAACCACATAACCACTTTGGAAGTTGGGGTTTAGCCTCGCCCAACTTCGAGAGGGATCTCTCTCGTTAAATTTAGCTTTGTTGATTTTAAAATTTTATGCTAGTTGTGAAGTTTAGAGTTTGATTTTTTGAATTTTTTGGTTGGAACATCACTGGAAATCCATCAGGGCAATGGAGATAGTTAAACTTTCGACAGATTAATCGCATCAATCACGGCACAAGTTGATCGTATGCGGTAGGAAAAATTATTCGATCTAAAAAATCTTGGTGATATGGTAGAGAAGGAAAGATTAAGAATCCATTAAAGATAGGGCTGTTAAGAATTCTATTGTTTAAATTCAGTGTAAAACATAAATTTTGTTCAATAAGCGTAATTGCGTGTATTTAAACAAATTAAAGTTCTTATTTTTCTTAGAACAAAACATATTGAATAAACATGTGAATTAACAAAGAATGAAACACATTAACAAAAGAAGAGTAACATCCCCAAAAAATTTGACACAACAATCGTGAAAAACTTTCGCATTTCGAAAAATTTTCCACTTGAGCTCAATGAACATCTTTACATTCAATATTTGATTTCTTCATGCAAATCCCAACACTAATACTTCGAATTTGGAAGTATTTATACAAAACTTAACAAAAAAATATCTTGAGTGAAAATCTCAAGATTTTTACAAAATATCAAAAATCGCTTACAAAAATAGAGAAAGAAAAATAGGCAATATGAAACCGATGTGGTTGCTCACTCTATTCTTTGGGCTTTCACTGTTGATGATTGGACCTCAAAATTTGTTGCGTTGTTTTCCTTGTTGTTTGAAGATGAAAATTGTTTTAATCTAGCAATTCACACAACCTCTCCCATCTGCTTCACTTGGGATAGAAAATTTTATTAATTTTCTATATGTCTTCATCCACATCTCGTGTATTTCTGGAAGGTAGGTTCGATGATGAACGAGTTTTTGATTTCATGATTGATAAAAAAGTCAAATTATATGGGTTCCCCCGAATGCCTTCCCTACGATATTTCCTTTTATACCTGCAAATCTTGATTTATCTTGGGAAATAATGCATAATTTCTCCCGATAATATTTCAAGTAATCAACTTGTCTCTGGTGTCAACCAATCCCTACATGTACCTCTTTTCTCTTTAGCACATGCATCTTCTTATGGAATTTTTGAATGTTGGATTCCACATTTTGGCATTTATTCTCTAGTTGCAGCATTAGGTTCATTTTAGTATGCATTCTCTTCACCTCTTAAATGGTTTATGTTTTGTCTTGAATCCCAAGTCGCTCTAATTCTTCTATGTTTTTAGAATTCAATATTTTTATGATTTTTGTCTCTTCTCTAGGCTTCATCGTCCCAAATTTTATTAGATTTCCTTCATCGCTTCTCTGGACCTCCATATTAATTCTTATTGTTAAAAAATAATCTGAATTGAAGGCAATATCTCAAATTGATGGCTTCATTTTTCTCTATCCATATAATTTCCTTTGCTTGTGCTAGAGTTTGTGCCATTATTGATTCACTTTGTAATTGTTGAACTTATAGAGTGATCTCGTGAGTTTTATGAAATTCGACACATAAGAGGGATATCATGTGAATATGTCATCCTCCCTTATAGAAACATGAGGGCTCGTCATAACTATTATTTCATGCTCTTTACTCCCTATTGAAATACGAGTCCGAGTTAGTTTTTTTGTTTTCTTTTTTTATATATCGAAATTCCTTAACTCCAATTTCTATCACTAGAGAATATTCTTCTTCCCTTATCCTTTTCTCCTTATTTCCTCGAGGTGTAGGAGTCCGAGAGATGGTTTTTGGATATTACTTGTTCTTTCTGGCCTCCCTGTAGTGTGTTCTTTCTCCCACTAACTCGGTTCATAAATTGTTCTATCTCTCGCTCTAGGAGTGTGTGTGTAAGTGGTATTTTTTATCAACTCTTAACTTTGAAATTCAATGAAAGGGTCATAAGACCAAGTAAAATCCAAATTTAAAAATTCATTTTTCTTCAAGAGAAAATTTGCTTCTTTCCCTATCATGGTTCTTTTGGTATTACAAACAAATGGCCCCATCTATGCTTTGATTTTGAACTTTGCCTTATTTTTTAGCCGTCACGAAAATGTAAGTCATCCATATGAATCATTTTTATAATGTATTCACATGAGAAAATGTCTCATGGGAACAAATTTAGGAAACTTTTAGGGTGGAAATTCACACCCATAGATTATGATCTCTGTGTATTTTTAATATAAATACCAATCACTATGTCTTCACCCAGTCACTAAGATGTAATAATTTTTTAATATAATCTTCTATCCCCGGTCCCGCATCACTATTTAGCGATACAAATAACTATGTACAAAAACCGATCAACATAGTCTTCAAAGGTAAACTCAAGTGGATTTTTTTCCTCTCCAATGAGGTCCAATGAAAAACCTGACCGTGAATTACCTCACTGTCATCAAACTTCTGCAAAGAAAATGGAAACATGTCTCAAGTTGATGATAAATGAATAAATAAACTAAAACAATAGTGTATTTGAAAGCTCCTCTCTAGGAAACTTCATGAATTGGTCATGCACTTTGCCTGCAATGAAATCACTTTAATTGAAAAGATAGCAGGTTTCTCATCAGTGGTAAAAAGTTACAAGACGCTAACAATGGCCCCATCAACCCATCGATGATAATGGTAGCCAAGAATGTATGAGATGATTGTGATTATCTCGTTTGGTTACCTCAGGGAACATAGAAGATGAGTATGCGTGGTTTGTCTTGGGAAGTTGAGTATCCCTGGAGAAAGATTTCAAAGATCTCGTGCCTTCCGTGGGAAGGTTAAATTCTCGTAGATTTCGAGAGAATATATTGATAAAGTCTTTCAGGATTTTGGATTTTTCACTCGTAGCATCCAGTGAAATGCACTTTGGTTGTAATGGTGAGAAAAAAATTACCATTTCAACTAACAATTCTCTGTTTGGCTAGGTACATAGTTTATTTGACACCAGGAGATTAGAACGTGGGAAATAATGGAGTCTGTAGTAATATGAATCTGGGGAATGGAAGACTCATATAGGCCCAATTCATCGGTATGTCTAAAAAATCATGCTTCAACCAAATATTAAGTTCAAACATCTTGAATTCATAGATAGTCTTAGCAATTCCGTATTGCATGTCAAATAAAGGTAGGTGATCCAGGTCAATGGGAGGGGGAAGCATATGATTTTCTTTAGGTTTCTTACATTCATTATTTGGAGACTTTCCTTTAGGTACCATTTTTAAAAAAACATAGGGATGAGGATGCTAGGATTACCCGGAAAGGGATGGCTAATAGTTGAATGTTGAGGTGGGGTCGCTCATGGCAACCTCGATCATTGTCTATGGGTAATTAGTTGGATGTCTGTGACGCCATGAATTCTGTCGTTGTTTAAAATAACAAAGAAGGTGAATTAGACAGCTTTTACAGTGTTTAATAGGGATTTTTTCATGAGTTACCATTTCATTTTACCATTAAACTAGGTGTGGTTCCATTGTAGCGAGAGCGGGACAATTTAATTGGAGTAATGTTTTGCACGACGTGGATAGGGGAGCACTAGGTGGCAACATTTTATTGGGAGTGGAACAGTATCGGGAGGAAATTCAAACAAAAGGGATGTTGGGGGGAGTGGGGTTCGTGATGCCTCGGATGGAAGATGGTGAGTGGGGGAGGGTGAGCCATAGTGGAAGGTGATGGTGGGGTTAGGGGAGTCATCGTGGCGCATGGGTATTGGAGTAGGAGTGAACGACTAACTGATGATGAATTTTCTGGGGGGAATCATGCGATGGCGACACATAGTGTGGTGGTTCCTATACTGTTTAGACCCCACCCCCCGCGAGAAAAGTGTGAAGGAGCTCTGTGGGGGGTGAAATCATGCGATGGAGACACATAATGTGGTGGTTCCTATCGTTTTAGACCCCCACCCCTACGAGAAAAGTGTGAACGAGCTCTGGGGTGGGGGAATCACCCCCCCCCCATCATTGATCCGGGCGAGGGTTGATCTCGCCTGCTCATTTTTATTCCAATGTTTAAAACAATACATAAAAACCTTTCTAACCAAACTTTATTACATTAATCGCGATTAACTCCTATGATTAAACTAATCTAATTCAAGCTTAATAACCTTTCAAATTTTGTTATCTAACAACCATCGTAGCATTTGAATTTGCAAAGCATTTTTTTATTTTTCCTATTTACTCGTCCATTAGCAATGAATAAATGGTGTGATTAACTTCATCCTTGTTTAAACTAACGTAGCTCAATCACGATTAAAATCAGGATTGTTTTATTCAATATCCTAGACTATCTTATTTCAGACCCTAATCACATTTAAACAATGTGATTAGACTCAGCTATTTCTACTTCTCTTATTACAATGTGGCATTTTAACTAGCAACACATTTATTCAAAAAATTCTAAGTATTGATTGATGCATTTTTATTTATTTAGTGGCATTTAGGCTTGCTCACTCCTATAACTTTGTTTTTTTTATGGGTTTTTTTAAATTCTTTTGTCCTTTTTCTCGATGTTTTTTTTATTTTTTTTCTTTTCATATATTTGTTTTGTATCCCCTTTTGTTTTTTTGTTTTATTTCTTTTTCTTTTTCTTTTTTCTTTTTGGAAATACATTTGCGGAATGAAAGGTTATTTACAACATATCATGTACAAAACTACAACTAAAATCAAGTCATCCTATAAAATATAGGACTCGACGGTGGCTCCAAGGGGGGATGACACTCTCCTTGTCCTTTCTCGATGTCTTTTTTCTTTTTTTTCTTTTTCACATATCTATTTTGTATCCCATTTTGTTTTTTTTAAATTTCTTTTCTTTTCTTTTTTCTTTTTGGAAATACATTTGTAGAATGAAAAGTTATTTACAACATATCATGTACAAAACTACAGGCTACAATCAAGTCATCTGTAAAATATAGGCCTTTGACAATGGCTCCAAGGGGGATGACACTCTCCTTGTGAGGTGCCAAGAACACCTGTGGATCGGTAGCATTAATCCATTGGGCATACCGCCTTTATCCTTTGTAACTGAATCTCATCCATACGATGTTATTCATAAATATGCACAACCAATCATCACAAGCTTAGGGCCTTCTCTTCGGGCCTCAACTTGTGATGAAAATTGCCTCTGCTCTTGCAAAAAAAATAAAACAACACATGTACAATGATTATGAATTGAAGTCTGAAATATTCTAGGAGAAAATAATGTTTAAGAAGTCTCGCCATTCACGAGTCCACCGAGAAGTGTGCCTTCCTTTAAGTACTTCAAGAAAAATGCATCATTGCCTCCAATAGCTCCAATATTATAGGACCCTTTCCATAACCTTTCAAACTTCCCATGTTTTCCCTTCTCTTAGTTTCTTGAATCCAATTTTCGTACCAAATCTTCCATCTAGAAATCATCGACGTTTGCCCTTCTATAATAAATATTTTTGACATTATCTTGAATCAATTGTGTTTTGTTGTAGGCCTCCTCTCTAGATCTGTGGTTTTTATCACAAAAGTCAACCATTTTTGTGATTTAAAGGTTGCAACATTCTCATTGATAATATTGTGGGGACATCCAAATATGGACAAGCTTTTTCCCCTCTAGAAATTGGATGATGATAGTATCGACTGCCTTGCCTAGATGGGACATCTTCAATCTATTTTGTGAAGTAATCGATGGCTATCAAGGTCCACTTATGTTGTCCCGAGGAGGTTGTATGAATCTCACTTATGAAATATATACCCCATTATTGGAATGGGACTTCAACTAAGATAGGTTTTAATGGTAAAGGTAAAAGCTTTTTCTTGCTTTCAAAAAATTTGACATTGGTGGCAAGAGGTGACTCTCTTATGTACATTTGTAAACAAGGTGAGCCAATAGAAACCAACTCTTAAGATATTATTAGTCGTTGTTTTCCAATATAAGTGTCATCCATAGTCTCGTTCATGAAATTCTCGTATAAATTTATCTTCTTCATCTTTCAATAAATAGTTAAGAAATATACCTCCAACATATTTCCAATATAAACTCCGATCGAAAAATACATAATTTCATGAATTTCAATTTGAGAAATACAGTCTTTTAGTCTTTCTTAAACCAGGGGAGGAGCTTGTAAATTTTGCAGAACACAAAAAATTATTTCTACATACCATGGTGAGGTAGAAAAAGGCTTATGATATTTGTGGAGTCACCCAGCCTCTTCCTATTCATCAAGTTCAACAACAAAATTGATATCCAGGGCATAAAAGTTAGACTTTGCCACCAATTTGGCCAAACATTGTCCCTCGATGATCTTGGTTGGTCTTATCTCTATGTCATACTCTAGGATCACAACAATTCATTTACCTCTCCTCGCCATCCGGGATAGTTTGTGTGAGAATATCTTTTACCACAACACTTGGGACAAATGCAATGATATGATAATGTAAGATATAAACTCTAAAGTATTTTAATGATTTCACTAAAGGAAAGGATTGTTTCTCCATGATGTTGTACTTTAGTGATGCATCTCTCAAATCTATGTTGAAGAAGGCTATGGGTTGTCCATGTCCCTCCCTATTTTTCTCGCAATAAGACAACTACAATCATATGCTCGGATGCAAAATAAAAATTATAAAATCTTTAGTAAAGTCGTGGCTTATCAAAACATGAGCAAGACTTAAAGGTAACTTGACCTCACTAAAATATTTCTTGGTTTCAATATTCCATTTTATTTCAATATCCCTTTTTAACATGTTAGTAATAGATCTTAAGTTTTCTTCCAAATTAGGGATAAATATCCTAAGAAAAATAATTCTACCAATGAAGGATCAAACTTGTTTCTTATTTCTAAGAGGATATATTTTCTATATGGCTTCAAATATGTTAGGATCTATTCTAATACCTTCTTTGGAAATTATATGACCTAGAATTTTTTCCCTCCTCTAAACCAAAAATAGTTTTCTTCGAGTTCGAGAGAGATACTCGAATTTCCCGCACTTTTCAAAAACTTTCCTCAAATGTAGTAAGTGTTCTTCATCCATTTTTTGAGAATATAGTAATGTCATCTAGGTAGATTACAATGAACGTATCAATTTCATAAGCAAAAAACAATATCCATTTCTCTTTGGAAAGTGGCTCCAACATTCATAAGGCCAAAAGGCATTTTTACATACACAAAATCGCCCCATGGAGTAGTAAATGATGTTTTGTTTTGGTCATCGGGATGAACTAGAACCTGGTTGTAAACCGAAAACCCATCTAACAAAGAGATTCCACTGGAACCAAATACCTTTTGTAATATGTGATCCATTTTAGGTAATGGATAGTTGTCTTTTTGTGAGACTTTGTTCAAATTCCTAAAGTCCACATAGAGTCTAATTTCACATGTTTTCTTTCTCGGGTTGCTACTAGGTTAGAAACCCACTTTGAAAACCTTAGTGGCACTATGATCTTGGCATCGTATAGTTTCTTCACTTCTTTCCGAATAAGGGGTAGGAATACTGGATTTACTCTTATTAGCTTTTGTTTGAAAGGATTTTATTCTTATTTTATGGGAATGGTATGCTTAATGATAGAAGTATCATAATATTTCAAGCCATCATAACTCCATGCAAATACATCGAGAGAATTCGTTAAGAAGTTCAATGTATCTCTTATTTTATATAGGAGGTAAGGACATAGACAAAGCTGTTATAATTTTGGGGTTCTCTTGAGTTATAATGTTACAGTCCTCTACATCATCACCCACTGGTTCAATTTTTGGCTTCCTAGCTACATCATTGGAGTAAAAAAATCTCTTCCAATGGTACTAAACCTCTAGGCAACACATTGTCCTTTAGTTGCAAATTTTCAAGTTATTCTTGTTTATCATTAGTTTTGTTGAGTTCAATTTCTGCTTTTGTTGCTATTTACAACATTATCACTATTATTATCAATATCAATATTTACACACTAAAATTCATCTTTAATTTGTAAGAAATTTTTCAATTTACTTATCATTTCCAAAAAACTTGCCAATATTTTACATTGTCGGGGACAACTGGCCTATGTTTGACTTCCAACGAGATATTTCCTATTAGGGTGAAAAGTCATTTTACAAGTATTGGTCAAAACTGACCAAGGCATCAACTAAAATATTTTGGGTTCTAGGAATAATAGACAAATCATATTTAGTAAAATATTGCAATAAGTCTAAAATTGTGTTCTTATAAGCTCTCAATCTAGGGTGTTTAGTTGAATATTCACCCTTAATTTGCTTCGATAATGAGCTCAAAATACCCATGCACAAAAATTCTTTTAGCTCCTAATCTCTTAAAAATTTGCAACCCTAAGATCAGATATTCATACTTTGCTATGTTATTGGTGCATTGAAAATTGAGTTTATATCCATGTCCCTTGGACATATTGGTTGATGAATTCATGAAGAAAACACCATCTCCTACACCATCTTTACATATAGCTTCGTCAAAAATCTCTCGGTCCAAAAATATTCTTCCTCTATTTCTTGCTTTTCGGCTTTCAACTATTTGATCTACTTTGGTAGGTTCATTCTCTTGTTGTGATACTTCCTCTTCATTTGGTTTTTTCATTATACATAATGAAGGAATCTAAGTCGAGTGCACAAAGTACAAGGGGGTAGTTGTTTGGCTTATCTTGCCTACTCGACCATGTATTTCATCAAAGTTTCTTTGTATAACCTTCTTTTCTAACCAAAAATAGGAATGGTGGCATATGTCATATCCATTTGCAAAGTACCTTGTAACTTTGCACCGCATGATCTTGACAATAGATCCCCATACTTGGGTGGTATGCCCGCTACTACAATGTCCATGACTAGGCTTTTTGGATGGTATTTGAACTAGAGTGACATAAAAATATGAAATCAGCCCTAGACATCTTACTTTTCTTGAATCAAAAGAATATAAGTCTTTATAAGGTCTTGTGATGTATAGTCCTAGTTTTTTCCATCATAGCTCTTGGCATTAAATTATGGGAAGCTCTGGAATCAAGCATTGAATTATGAAAACTTTTGTCATGAGTGTTCAAGCTAATGAAAAAGGTGGAACACTTCCATCCCGTGATTTTCCTTCTACCTCAAGTCCAAACAATAATTCGGGCCTATCATCGTTTAATTTCACCGTGTCTCTGTCCTTTTCTGCTATATTTAATGCTTTCATGAATTGAGTCTTATAAACATATCTAGCTACCAATTCGACAGAGGAATGGGAATTTTTTACTTTAGCCAATTCAATTTCAATGTTGAAGGATGTTTTTTATTTTTTCAACTTCTTTGACATTTGCATCCGGTTTCTTAGGTACTTATTTTTTTAGGGTCAACTTTCATTTGACTAGTTGAAGGAGCATCTAGTTTTTTTGAAACTTCCTTTTGAGGATATGTTTTTGTTTGGTCGGATGAGGGAGTATCTTTTTGAGTTTTTTTAGGGGGATTTTCAACATGTTTTTTGCTTCTTAAGTTATATTTTTTTGAGTAATTCCATCATACCATTTTGATATCCTTGTTTGTATTCTTCGATTCTAAAGGGTATTGCTCATGTTGAGATAACAAAAAATTGGTCTTCATCTTCTTTTCTCAAGAATATTTGATCTATCTCATTTATTCCAAAAAATATTTATCCGATTGTCTTCGGGCTTTCCTCATTTAATTCAGCTTTCTTCTTCGACATATTTTTTCTTGAAATGAAGGCCTAATTTGTTGTTGATCATCGTGGGCTTCTCTATTCTCTTTGTTTGATTTGTGGGGGATTTCTTATGAAATAAAGATTTATAATAGGAGGAACTCTTTGATTTTCTATAGGAGGGTTCCTATCTGCATAAAAATTATCCTATCCATCATTCTCTCCATAGTTTTCACTAAGGTGTCTATCTTAGCATTTGAAGAAGAATAATTTTTTTTCTTCTTTGATTTGGAACTTTCTTCAATTTTCAACCTAGCTATCTTTGCTAACAGTATTTTCTTCTACACTAACCGCATTCCTCTCGAATTTCTTCTAAGGTAGTGTTGTAGCCGCTATAATAGCACCCAAAATTTTGGGTATATTTAAAAATTTTGGGTCCCCCCCCTACTTGCTTAACTCGTTAAGGCTTAAACTCTACCGTTGAAAATGACATCCTTGTAACTCTGTCCCAAACCCCTCATGAGATTTCTCACCATCATGATCGGATGCTTTTAGCCGCAACCCCGCCCTATGTGGGAGGGATCATCAAGCACACGCTCGAATAGGAACTTTTCTACGCATTGATGATATACATTAGTAGCCCTCTCGCCATAGGTCATTGTTGAGGAGGTAAATCCCCTCTGCGAGACGAGAGGCGATCCCTACTAGCCCGAAATAGGGGTCTAGCAACAATAAAAAAATGTTACGACGCAAGTTCCTAGTTACGAATGAAAAGACTAAAGATAGAAGCCTACCCGGAATCCAATGCTACGATCGAAGAAGAGAGCGTTCCCGTTCCTCGACCCTCGGTAGATCACAATCCTCTACTATCTCCGTGGATGGACACCGCACGTGCAAGAAACCAACAGATACAAGCATAAAATCGGCATACGTAACTAAATATCGATCGTAAAGGATATTACTCATATTAACATCATCGAAAACAGAGTGGAACCATAATCGTAATCATTCATTAAATAACGATCGAAAGAGATTACAACCAAAGTTCGACGTCTTGGTCTCCTTCGGATGGGTCTCCGAAATCATTCACGTCTCGCAAAGCTTGCCGGGGAAAGGGAAAACCTCTCCTGAATCTCTTGACAATAGTCTCCTTACTTGAGTCGGCCTTAAGGGAGGAAAGAGGGCTCTTACAACACAAAGGCTCTTGGGAATGTGGAGATTCAGAGCTTAGGCACTTCAAGACTCTCAGCCTTTTCAGCCCCTTCATCAATGGATGAAGGCTATATTTATAGAGGAGAAGAGGAGGTTGGGATCCCTACAATAGTGGAAGGGAGGCCTTATCCTTTGCGAGGTTCCCCCATATGGTGGAAACAAGAGGCCAAAGGAGGAAGGCCGTGGTTATTCAGACTCGAAACCACTCTCGATGACTCATCCACGAAGTTGTTGTAATCGAAACTTTGCCTCCTTTTTTTAAAAAAACTTTCCATAAACAGAGTGGCGCGGGTGCAACATCGGGACGGGAGCGCCAATTGGCGCAGGGATCGGTGTTAATTTTTCCCCCCATTAGCGCGAGTACATAACGGGCTACTAGCGCCAAGGCAAAAACAGTGTTTTTTAGGGGTCCGCTCAGAAATGATCAATAGAAGGAATGTTTTCCTCGTGGAAAGGGATGAAATGATGGTATTTGCAAGGCATGACACTCGCTTATTGGTCACGTAAACGACCCTCCAATGGGCGAGATGGGAATTGCGGGGATCGGTGACAAATTACCGTGTACATGTCATTAAGCATGTTGTTTGAGTACTTCTATTAAGCTCGTTGGTCTCATATAATTTATCTAGGGGCACCATCCTCAAAGAGTAACTTTGAACTAATTGATGTTACAATGTTTCATACAGAGTCAATCCCACGGATGATAAACCCATCAATGTCATCATGATACCGAGGGAAATAAAATTAAGCTCAACAACAAGGACACAACTTTGAAACAAGACACTTTCATCCACATGCCCTTGCCCGGTGGGGGACAAGACTTAAGGCTACCATTGAAGACCGTTGTTAAGGCGAGATGACAAGGATACGCCCACAAATGAGAAGGAGTAGGTTAAAATTATTTTCATATGGAGGATGGTGTGGTGTATGTTCATTCAGATCGAAGATCGTGGAAAGAACTATTCATGGTTGACCGATGCAACAAAAATCTTCATTGATGCACATTGGATACTTAGATTCATTTCGTCATGAAATATAAGAACCCCGGAAGAGTGTTATGGCATTGGCATATCATAGCATTGGTGGTCCATGGCAACTTAAATATCTCCCCGCTTTATGTCCTTGGAATCACTTGTGCTAAAGACATTCAACACTCCGGAAAAAGAAAAGAGATACTTGGAGCATTGTCCTTCGTCTTCGAACATTAAATTTGGTGATTTTATTCAAGTATGTCTTTATAGTGTCGAAAAGTCTGGTGACAATGGCAAAGGAGGAGTTTTTGCATTGTATTCTTTGTTATGCGAGCACGCCTAAGTTGGTCTATTGACAAAACGCTCGAGCTCGTCGATGAGGAACTTCCGACATATAAAATGGAACTCCCTCCCCACACGAGGAAAGGGTCAAGAATAAGACAGATTTTTGAAGAGGATAGAAACCTTTGGTTTGCGTTCGTTGGTTGCAGCTTTTGCTGGGCACTTGTATGGTTATTGGAGATGGTGTGCTAACACCAACCATTTACGTGTATTTTGCAAGTATCGGGCTTTGAAGTTGTTGCGACGGAACACCTACATGAATATGTACTCGGCTCCTATTTCATGTTGTATTTTGGTTTTCCTTCTTTTGCATTGCAACACTATGGGACACATCGAATAGGTTTTGTCGTTTCCCAAATTGTTATGATTTTCCCTATATGTATTAGTGCACTCTGGGTCTATATAACATTAGTCATTGGAACCTAGAAATTTATCTTGCACTCTCTCCATATGCTATGTACCAGCTTTATGAGGAAGACCCGATCTCAAGGATGGGAATATTTGGGTGGAATTATGTTATGTCTCACGGGTTCGGAGGCAACGTTTGTAGATTTTGGACACTTTTTCACAATTGTCAATTGCTCTCACTTTTATGGTTTATGCTACCTTGATTGTAGCTTACATGGGTTGAGTCGCTTGCATTTCAAAACACCATCAATGTGTTAATCCAACCTGGCTATTTCTTTTCAATTCTAGAAACCGCTAGATGGCATGTGATTGGAGTTGTGAGCCAAGCAATGATCACGGAGACATGTCGATCATTAACCAATGTCCGGCACTTGGATACTTTCCTAAGGTAAAGGTGTTATGCATGTCGGGATACAATTCATGGCGAGTATATACTCCCCGAAATTAAATGAATTTCAAACGACGTTATGTCTTGCTACTACGTTTGGTTTGAGGGATGGTAAGCATGTAGGAAATGCCCTCTACACTCCCTTGGAGGCCACATTCTTCAATGATAGCCGAATAGCGCCTCCACATTGGTGAATATTATTCACAATCTTCGATAATTAATGAAAATGTCGAGTTTTTATCGGGAAGTTGCTAGGAAAATAATTTGCAAACCTTCTTTGCAAACCTCCTCGGCATTAAGAGTTTGGATTGAGAAGGGAATGATGGGAAAGACACGTTGAACAATTTCAACGCTCAACCAAAATTGCATGCCAATTAATGGAGTTAATTTATCATTAACACATGATACGTACATTTTCCTTCGTTGTAAATGAAAAAACCATTGTTTAATGGAGATGAAATAGTAAATGATAAGCTAGGAGGAGGTTACGATAAGCACAAAGTTGGAAAAATCGTTTTTTAATCAAAAAATGCGAGATTCGATGATGATTTTGTGGCATGGGCCACTTAATAACGTGGCCATATGCCATAATTAATGCCATTTAAGCAACGTTATCTTTTTACTTCCAACAATAATGATCTCCCACGTGTCTCATTCCCCATCAAAACTCTTGATATTTGTTCACGAGTGAGTCGGATAGCGTGAATCCCTACTTTTCATGCCACATTACATGGACACAGAGTTGCCCAATGCATGCTACCATGTACGAATGATATTTATGTTACTACATGCAAAAAAAAGGCTTTTGATCAAAGAGGTCGATGACACACGACTTTTTGGGGATCATTTAGCTCGCATTATCAATATGCTCGACATGCAAGGATTTGATGGCCTTTTGAGCCGCTCAAGTCCGGCACGCGATGAGAAAATTCAGCATCGTCGATTTTCAATGAAGGAAGAAGGTCGAATCCCTTCGTCTCTAGTTGTGTTAGCGCAGCAAATAAAAACTTTCGAAATAATTGGCGTCCTCTCGCAATACTGTCGCTTCTAGCACAGTCTTCACGTCCCGAAAGCCCAAAATGCTTCCGATCGTGACTCCAAGGCATCAAAGAAGTTACAAATCGAGCCCATATATGTCGAAGGCCGAGCTCGGGTTATATTAAGAGTGTGAACAATTACGCATAATTTTCATGCCTTATCGACCCGCCCAAGGAATTATATCCGGTGAAAGCGTTACCATAAAATGAATACCCGTGCGTGGCTCATATTTGCGATCGTTTTGAAGTTGGGGCTACACCGAGGTTCTACACCCCTCTTAAAAGTTGATTAATCCTAGAAGATTGATCTGCAGGGTTGAGGAGATGCGAGCCACCTTCCGATGGTTTCCTCGTACATATGGTAGCCCACCGTTTCCCATTACTCTAGTGGTATCATCCCAAGAGGCATGCAGCCTCACTAGCCACCATGCCACAGCCTAAACTCCCGATAGATCGTTCGGAGCCGAGACAACATCAAAGATGCGATCGGTCACTAGGTCGCAGAATCGAAGAGTAGGTCACGATGCGACCGTGCGACCTCTCCAAAGTTGCATTTCAAATCATAGCGTTGAGTCGCATTTTTCCCGCAGGGTCGTTGGGTCTCATAAGCTCGTAAATGGGCCGAGCACCGCGACTCCTACTACGTTGCGACCTTGCGACCTCGCTAAGGATTTGCATCCTCCCTTTAAGTCAAGTTGCCACATAACAACACTTTAGCTAATTTCCCGGGTCATCTCGATATACAACTCGTTAACTCGTCGGTGCGTGACTCTACCAATAGGATCGTGGGAGCTCTCCTCAAGAAGGTGGTTGGAGTTGCGATCTCATCCCAATTACGGTCGTGCAACCTAAGAGCACCATGAATTTTCTTCATCGTGTCAACGCGTGTGCTTGTGGGCAAGTTCAAGGAATGGAAAATCTTTTTTGAAGGATCATTTCCTATATAAGACAAAACCGTTTTTTCTCCCTCCATGCTTAATCATTTGATCAAAGAGTCGAAAGGCTTTTTCCCATATCAATGTCTCGTTGCACACTTTTGAAAATAAAAAAAATATCATTATCGCATATCATGGTTTCTAAGTCGATGATTTGTGGCCAAATTTCGACATGAGTAAGGTCAATCCAGCACGGTTGCGTACGCGATCGTCCATCCATGACTGCATTGACCGGGATAGAGCCCAAAGTCGAAATGCGTTGCAACATAGTGATAGCCAAATACATCATCAACCTTGAGCCACCACGGTCATGGGAGAAGCATATCTATGACATGATTGAAATCCATGCAAATACGCCTCCTTATGTGGCCTTTGGAGTTTTCCTTGTTGGTAGTAAAACAACCCTAGTTGTGTCTAGTACTTCGAAGAGTCGAAGATGTGGAGGTATCTACCTCAAGTGAGTACCGGAATTTGGCACTTAGTCCACAACGATACAAATGGGCATCACAACAATTAAAGAGGCAAAGGGTGGAAGCCTTGGGATTGCACAAAGAGCCTCTCCCAACGAAGTCAAAGGCACCTGGTCATTTTCGGGGGAACGATGATGCGAGAAAGATGTCTCACCGAGAAACCCAAATATTGTTACTTTGGGGAAAGTCTACACAAGCCATTATTTTTTGATGACTTAATGACACAACATTTGACCACACAGGGGGTCTAAAGTTATCATTTTCACTTGTGAAATTAATTAATTATGCCTCTAACATTATTATTCATTAATGAAGACATGTAACCTAAGCTATGTGACTCGTAGGTGGAAGTTGTTGGTCCGCGAAATGAGCCAAAGTTTTCCTAGCAAGCAAGAGGACCCTTTTCAAAGAAAAGGATGTGGGATAAGGAATATTGCTTTAAAATCCAAAGATCACCAAAAAGAAGGTCGCAAGTCGTAGATTTGCTTAAGGTCAAAGGTCGCAGATTTCCTCGAGTCGCCAAGTCGCATAGTCGCAATCCCTATTAAAAGCTCGACGACGCAACCCGGGCCGACCTAGCGACTGGGTCACGAGGTTGAAAAATCTAGGCGGAGTCACGGATCGCGGATTGTCAGGGGGTTGCAAGTCGCAAAATCCGATCGGGTTGCAAGTCGCGAATAGACTAGAGTCACAAGACGACCCCAACAATCGGGATAACGAAAAGTCGGGGGGCCCCAAAGGGCAAGATTTTCTCTATAAATACTTCCTTCGAGAACTTGTAAATGATCTTTTGTTTGGGACTCGAGTTGAGAACATTATATTACTAGGACTATACAATTAGGAGTATGAATACAAGCATTTTGCAAAAATCCCTTTGTGGATTTGATGTTGATATATGTATGAGCACTATGAGTATTATATTTTTCAGTTTCTAAACATCTTTAGATTAATGGAACTGTATCTTTAATTCATATCACATTTTCATGACAGTTTGTTTAATATATGTTAATGGTGGTTGAGTTCATTTCACTTTCTTAATGAATGTTAATGACTTTGTTTACTAGCATTCATACTATTGTTTAAATATATTTAGGAAGTGAAAGGTGTTTCCGCCATAAAGAATTGTTTCTTCCGTGGTTGAAACAACTTACAAGCATGACCCTAATGATATGTCGTTAACAACATTTCCTTCGGCACTTATGCTTTATTATTTCATCTTGCTACGCATAGTGTTATATTTACATTTAATGCATCAATCATATGTCTTGTATCATCCGATTAAGTGTGTATCCATAGGTTTATAGAGTCTGAGCGAGACCCAAAGAAATGAGAAATCAGCAGTAGCCGGACCCACACCCCGGACGGGATCCCTATTCCAAACGGTTCAATGTCTAATTGGGACTTTTTACCGGGGAGATCCCCTACTGTTTGCCAGACAGATTTTCCCGTCAATAGAATTGGTGCTAGAAGGAGGGCCAGATGACAAGCTGAGCCCTTAGAGCCTGCAATTAATCTCATATATGTAATGGCTCATTCCCAAATCATCCTCTCGAGATGTTTGTCAGAGTTTTATGAGCCTCGATGCTTCATCCCTGATGAACTTATGTTTCACTTGTCCCAGCTAAAATTCAATGGTGAAAACGGAGTGTCTGTAACCAAACACCTTTTAGATTTCTATGACTTTGGTGAGTGCTATGAAATTGACAATGAAGGTTTGATTTGTTTGCTTTTCTTCCTCACTCTTGAAGGTCGCACTAAGCAATGGTTCCGCACATTACCGGAAGCTTCCATCCATTCGTTTGAAAAACTCGCCAGTGAATTACAACAAGATTTTCACATGTATGATTTTCAAAGTGTATTTATAAAGTTAAATGACATCAGAATGGAACCTCAGGAACCTCTAGATGAATTCTCTATCAGATTTGTTCATTATTGTTTTGAGTTCCCTGAAAAGGATGTTGATTGGAAGTTGTTTAGTGAACAGTTCAGGTATGTGATCCTCGTTTCCCTTGAACAGTTTCAAGTAGAAACCCAGCCTGATCCTAGTGTTCCCTATGACGACCCGCAAGTTTCCAGCTATTTAGACCGCATCCCCAATGTTTCCTTTTCCATCTCCTCGAGTCTAGACCACATTCAGGCCTTCAAGGAGAGTATTGCTATTTATGGTATTCCTGATCTTCCTCCTGAACTGTCGTGTAGTGGAGTTGTGAGCTCGAAAGTTCTGAGAAATGATAGACACTTTCAAGAGGATAAAGCCTATTGTACTACCTTTGAATCTTTCACACACCCTGTCGAATCAAGGCTTGAAAACCAGATGGTCCCAACATTCCTCCAGGTTCATGAAACCTACCTCAAGCCCACTCGATGTCTCCCTGGACACAGTCCTAAATCTGATTCACATAATGATTATTGATCGACTCTTATCCTGGATGAAGTTGATTCCCTTACAAGGCCTGCTAGATCATTGTTTTCTCTAAATGACACGGATGTGCATATTGAAAAAACTTGTACAGTTAACGCTCCTGCGGCTCAATCTTTTCATTCATTATTCCCCGATTTATTTCACGAGTCCACCACACCAGTAGTTTCTTCGAGACATTCAAAATTTCCTTATACTGGTATTGGAAACAATCATAAGCATGCAGATGGTGTTTCACAATCACAATTCAAAATTGATGAATCTTTTAGATCTGATCTTTCTCACTCAGAATCTTTAGACAACCATAGGAGCGATTTCCTATCTGGGCAACCTCAAAATGTCCTCTTTATTGATCCATCCCAGTTGGTAACTCCCGGGGAGCCTAACATGCCAGGTACCCAACTTGATCAAATCGATGCTTACAGCGACCACTGCTTATCTGAAAACATATTCAATCATACCGCTGAGGACTGTCACTCATATCTCTTTTCCGACCATATGAAGACACTAGAATTCGATAATCCACTTTGGGAAGATTCGAGTACCCATTAGGAAAATGAAGTGCTTCAGCTTCTGCTGGTTGTTACCCCATGTTCTTTCGATCCTGACAAGACCTCTCAAACAACTCCAACTAGGGTTTCTCAGATTAGGGTTTCTGAAATGACGATCCCCAAGTACCATGCTCCTCCCAACATAGCCGCGTCTAATTCACCCCACCCTGGAAAATCTAAAGAATATGATACATTGGATTATCAATCTATCAGTGCACAAATATTTGACCGAATTGATACAAAGCCCACTGACATTTTGCAACTCACCACAATCCATGATCACATCCATTCGCCTGTTGATCTCGCCAAACCATAAAAGTTGGGAAACCCCCCGCTCGAAGGTCCGGATTTTGTTCAAAACGGTAATGAATTGCAGCCTCCACTAAAAGTGGATTCGGATCCTCATATCCTTGACAGATTCCAGGAGCAACTCCGAACTAGGGTTTTCAAAATTAGGGTTTCTGCTCTCGGATTCGCAAGTATCTATAATTCGCCTGGCACATGCTTATTGTTTCCATTCCATAAAACTGGTCATCCTCAACACCATGATGAGGTTTCCGTTTGGTTCGACATATCTTATCCGATGAATATACTCGCAAATAGGAAATGGCTTACCCCCCTCCTGTCGGACCTAGGGTTGTGCATGAATTGGTTTGTGTCGTTCATAAAAAATGTTAAGTTTCAAGAGCATATCGCTGTGTATCAAGATGAGAGTGGAATTCAGCTTGCACAATCCATTCTAGCATGTTCTCTAGTAAGTATCCATGATCTTCTTGCCACTACACACGCTCTTCAGGTGAGTTTTGTTGTTGATGCACTTTTTTGGATGCTAGCTCTGATCCTGAGCATTGTTGTCATTGCAGGATGGGGACTAATGCAGTGGCTGCACTGGAAAGCTGATTTCACATAACCCGACCGCCTCATTGGTTAAACTAGGGTTTTAGGTGTAGGCTAGCTAGGACCTGTTAATAAAAAAAAAAAAATCAAAATTTAATTAGGTTTACTTGCGAAATTTTTACTTTATGATTTAAAAGTGTGCTTGCTATTCTCATCTTAGGCATCATCATGTTACAATTGTTTGCACTCATTTATTTTTAGTTTGCTTGTTGCTGCATAAATAATCACTGCTTGTATTATCCCCTTTTTCCACCTACAACTGGTTGATCGTTCCCACACATGGCGTTGCATTACATCTCGAGCCTCGTTTATTACATTGCATCGTAGAATTTAATCCTCACATCATTTCCGTAGGTTTTTGATATAGCTTTGAAAATTTTCGACATATCGCCTACCACTGCATGAGCCCTCATTGAAAACCCATCACCTTGCGGACTTGTTTTGCCCCGATTGCTGAAACAATAACCCCATTGTTTGTGTGAGGTTGCGGTGGCTATCTCAAGAGGCAACTTTCTATTAGGATAGGTCATTGAAGTCGCATTCTCAACAAGACGCCTATGATTCTAAACTCATTAGCCAGGGAGATACGAGCCGGTTGTTTGTGGGATACCTAATGAGTTTGAATGACCCAATACCCGCAGCCTAAGCCTTGTGCCCAACATAGTCTTGGACATCTTAATGATTTGTTTTGCACACTTCGCCTATTGTGGTAGATGGGATGTGAAGGTTTGGCACAAGGGCAAACCAAAATCAAGATATCTTCCAGTTTCTGTAAAATAAGAAACAACCTCTCTTGCTTATAAAATAAGTCGGGATCCCTCATCCACCCATGAAAAATAAGTGCCATGGGCACATGAAAATAAGTGCTACAAGCACATGAAACAAATAAGAGTAAAGGATTGATAAAGTCTCTCTGCGCAGAGAGGTAATGCAACGACTCAGCCGGGGTACTGACCAGGCTCGCTGGCAGTGGAGCAACGCTTGTGATTTCTTGAAGTGACTCCACTGGGGTACTGTCCAGGCCTGTTGGCAGCAGAGCAACACTGGAAACTTACTTTAAAAATCCTAAAAATAATAAACCCACTGCCTTGCTCTTCACATCATCAACAAGCTACTGGCGTCTGTAAGCTTCCTCTTTGATGTGTTATGATTAGCAAGACCTAGCTGAGGCACAAGGACTGGGCATATCTGTAAAGGCCAAAGTAATACAAATGGTACCCGCAGAACTTGTTCAATATTCCCTTGCATCACTATCTGGACTCAGACTATTGTTGTGATATCGGCAGAGATACTGGATTCTACCAGTGGTTCGCCATTTATTGTAGCCGCTACAACAACACCCAAAATTTTGGGTATATTTAAAAATTTCGGGTCCCTTCTCTACTTGCTTAGCTGTTAAGGCTTAAAATCGGCCTGTAGAAAATGACATCCTCGTAACCTGTCCCAAGACCCTCATGAGATTTCTCACCATCATGATCAGATGCTTTTGCTACAACCACGCCCTGTGTGGGAGGGATCATCAAGCACACGCTCGAATAGGAACTATTATGCGCATTGAGGATGTACATTAGTAGCCCTCTCGCCATAGGTCATTAAGCATGTTGTTTGAGTACTTCTCTTAAGCTCGTTGGTCTCATATAATTTATTTAGGGCCACCATCCTCAAAGAGTAACTGTGAAATAATTGATGTTACAATGTTTCATATAGGTCAATCCCACGGATGATAAACCCATCAATGTCTTCATGATACCGAGGGAAATAAAATTAAGCTCAACAACAAGGACACAACTGTGAAACATGACACTTTCATCCACATGCCCCTGCCCAGGTGGGGACAAGACTTAAGGCTACCATTGAAGACCGTTGTTAAGGCAGATGACAAGGATACGCCCACAAATGAGAAGGAGTAGGTTAACATCATTTTCAAATGGAGGATGGTGTGGTGTATGTTCATTCAGACTGAAGATCAGGGAAAGAACTATTCATGGTTGACCGATGCAACAAAACTCTTCACTGATGCACACTGGATACCTAGACTCATTTCGTTGTGAAATATAAGAACCATGGAAGAGTGTTATGGCATTGGCATATCATAGCATTGGTGGTCCATGGCAACTTAAATATCTCCCCGCTTTATGTCCCCGGAAGCACTTGTGCTAAATACATTCAACACTCCGGAAAAAGTGAAGAGATACTTGGAGCATTGTCCTTCATCTTCCAGACATTAACTTTGGTGCCTTTATTCAAGTATGTCTTTATAGTGTCGAAAGCTGGTGACAACGTCGAAGGAGGATTTTTTGCATTGTATTATTTGTTATGCAGGTACGCTTAAGTTGGTCTGTTGACAAAACGCCTGAACTTCTGATGAGCAAATTCTGACATATAAAATGGAACTCCCTCCCCACATGAGGAAAGGGTCAAGAATAAGACAGATTCTTGAAGAGCATATAAGCCTTTGGTCTGCACTGCTAGTTGCATTTTTTCTGGGCACTTGTATGGTTATTGGAGATGGTGTGGTAACACCAACCATTTACGTGCATTTTGCAGTCTCAGGATTTGAAGTTGTTGTGATGGAACACCTACATGAATATGTATTGGCTCCTATTTCATGATGTATTTTGGTTTTCCTTCTTTTGCATTGCAACACTATGGGACACATCGGATAGGTTTCGTTGTTGCCCAAATTGTTATGATTTGGCCTCTATGTATCGGTGCACTCGGTCTATATAACATTATTCATTGGAACCCAAAAATTTATCTTGCACTCTCTCCATATGCTATGTACCAGTTTATGAGGAAGACTCGGTCTGAAGGATGGGAATCTTTGGGTGGCATTCTATTATGTCTCACAGGTTCAGAGGAAACGTTTGCAGATTTTGGGCACTTTTCACAATTGTCAATCACTCTCACTTTTATGGTTTATCCTTCCTTGATTGTAGCTTACATGAGTTGAGTTGCTTGCATTTCACAACACCATCAATGTGTTAATCCAACCGGCTATTTCTTTTCAATGCCAGAAACTGCTAGATGGCCTGTGATTAGATTTGTGAGCCAAGCAATGATCATGAAGACATGTCGATCATTAGCTAATGTCTGCCAATTGGATACTTTCCTAAGGTAAAGGTGTTACGCATGTCAGATAAAATTCATGGGAGGGTATATCCTTCTGAAATCAAATGAATTTAAAGTGACATTATGTCTTGCTGCTATGTTTGGTTTGAGGGATGGTAAGCACGTAAGAAATTCCCTCTACACTCCCTTGGAGGCCACATTCTTCAATGCTAGCCAGAATAGCGCCTCCACATTGGTGAATATCATTCACAATCTTAGATAATTAATGACAATGGCAAGTTTTTACTGGGAAGTTTCTAGGAAAATAATTTGCAAACATTATTTTCAAACCTCCTCAGCATTAAGAGTTTGGATTGAAAAGGGAACGATGGGAAAGACACGTTGAACAATTTCAACGCTCAACCAAAATTTCATGCCAATTAATGGAGTTAATTTATCATTAACACATGATGCGTACATTTTCCTTATTTGTAAATGAAAAACCATTGTTTAATGGAGATGAAGTAGTAAATGATAAGCTAGGAGGAGGTTACGATAAGCACAGTTGGAAAATCATTTTTAATCAGAAAACACAGATTCGATGGTGATTTTGTGGCATGGGCCACTTAATAACGTGGCCATATGCCATAATCAACGCCATTTAAGCAACGCTATCTTTTTACTTCCAGCAATAATGATCTCCCACGTGTCTCATTCCCCATCAAAACTCTTGATATTTGTTCATGGTGAGCTGGATAACGTGAATCCCTACTCTTCATGCTGCATTACATGGACGCAGGTTACCCAATGCATGATACCATGCACGAATGATATTTATGTTACTACGTGCAAACAAAGGCTTTTGATCAAAGAGGTTGATGAAACACAACTTTTAGGGGATCATTTAGCTCTGCATTATCAATACGCCCGACATGCAAGGATCTGATGGCCTTTTGAGCCGCTCAAGTCTAGCACGCGATGAGAACATTCGGCATGGTCGTTTTTTAATGCGGGAATAAGGTGGAATCCCTTTGTCTTTGGTTGTGTCAGCGCAACCAATAAAACTTTCGAAATAATTGGCGTCCTCTGCAATACGCTGCTTCTAGCACAGTCTTCATGTCCCGAAAGCCAAAAATGCTTCTGACTGTGACTCCAAGGCATCAAAGAAGTTACAAATCGAGCCCATATATGCTGAAGGCCAGAGCCGGGTTATATTAAGAGTGTGAACAATTACGAATAATTTGCATGCCTTATCGGCCGCTCAAGGAATTATATCTGGTGAAAGTGTTGCCACAAAATGAATACCTGTGCGTGGCTCATATTTGCGACTGTTTTGAAGTTGTGGCTACGCTGAGGTTATACATGTTGGTTTGTTCCATGGTGATATACCCCTCTCAAAAGTCGATTAATCCTAGAAGATTGATCTGCCGGGCTGAGGAGATGCGAGCCACCTTCTGATGGTTTCCTCGTACATATGGTAGCCCAACGTTTCCCATTACTCCAGTGGTATCATCCCAAGAGGAATGCAACCTCACTAGCCACTATGGCACAGCTAAACTTCCAGCAGATCGTTCGGAGCTAAGACATCATCAAAGATGCGATCGGTCACTAGGTTGCAAAACTGAAGAGTAGGTCATGATGCGATCATGCGACCTCTCCAAAGTCGCATTTCAAATCATAGCATTGAGTCGCATTTCCTTGCAGGTCATTGGGTCACATAAGCTAAGCAACGAGCCAGCAACACGACCCCTACTACGTTACGACCTTGCGACCTCGCTAAGGAGTCACATCCTCCCTTTAACTCAAGTTGCCACATCACAACACTTCAGCTAATTGCCTAGGTTCAATAATATATGACTGGTAAATGCTGGTGCGTGACTCTACCAATAGGATCGTGGGAGATCTCCTCAAGAAGGCGGTTGGAGTTGCGATCTCATCCCAATTACAGTCATGCAACCTAAGAGCACCATGAATTTTCTTCATCGTGTCAACGTGCAGGCTTGTGGGAAAGTTCAAGGAATGGAAAATATTTTTCGAAGGATCATTTCCTATATAAGACAAAACCGTTTTTCTCCCTCCATGCTTAATCATTCGATCAACGAGCAGAAAAGCTTTTTCCTGTATCAATGTCTCTTTGCAAACTTTTGAAAATAAAAAAATATCATTACCGCGTATCATGGTTTCCAGAAGTCGATGATTTGCGGCCAAATTTTGACACGAGGAAGGTCAATACAGAAAATTGCAGACGCGACTGTCCATCCATGACTGCATTGACCAGATAGAGCCCAAAGCTGAAATGCGTTGCAACATACTGATAGTCGAATACATCATCAACCTTGAGCCATGACGGTCGTGGGAGAAGCATATCTATGACATGATTGAAATCCATGCAAATACGCCTCCTTATGTGGCCTTTGGAGTTTTCCTTGCTGGTAGTCAAACAAACCCAGTTGTGTCTAGTACTTCAAAGAGTCGAAGATGTGGAGGTATCTACCTCAAGTGAGTACCGGAATTTGGCACTTAGTCCACAACAATACAAACGGGCATCATAGAAATTAAAGAGGCAAAGGGTGGAAGCCTTGGGATTGCACAAAGAGGCTCTCCCAACAGACTCAAAGGTACCCGGTCATTTTCAGGGAACGATGATGCAGGAAAGATGTCTCACTGAGAAACCCAAATATTGTTACTGTGGAAATTCTACACAAGTCATTATTTTTGACGACTTAATGACACAACATTTGACCACACAGGGGTCTAAAGTTATCATTTTCACTTGTGCAATTAATTAATTATGCCTCTAACATTATTATTCGTCAATGAAGACATGTAACCTAAGTTATGTGACTGCAGGCGGAAGCTGTTAGTTTGTGAAATGAGCTAAAGTTTTCCCAGAAAGAAAGAGGACCCTTTTCAAAGCAAAGGATGTGGGATAAGGAATATTGCTTTAAAATCTAAAGATCACCAAAAGAAGGCCGCAAGTCGTAGATCTGCTTGAGGTCGAAGGTCGCAGATTTCCTCAGGTCGCCAGGTCGCATAGTCGCACTCCCTATTAAAAGCTCGACAACGCGACCTAGTGACCGAATGACTGGGTCGCGAGGTCGCAAAATCTAGGCAGGTCACAGGTTGTGGATTGCTGGGGGTCGCAAGTTACAAAATCCAGTCGGGTCGCAAGTTGCAGAATAGACTGGGTCACAAGGCAGCCCAACAGTCGAGAAAACCAAAAGTTAGGGGGCCCCAAAGGGCAAGATTTTCTCTATAAATACTTCCTTCGGGAACTTGTAAATGATCTTTTGTTTGGGACTCGAGTTGAGAACATTATATTACCAGGACTATACAATTAGGAGTATGAATACAAGCATTTTTCAAAATCCCTTTGTGGATGTGATGTTGATATATGTATGAGCAATATGAGTATTATATTTTTTCAGTTTCTAAACATCTTTAGATTAATGGAACTGTATCTTTAATTCATATCACATTTTCATGACAGTTTGTTGAATATATGTTAATGGTGGTTGAGTTCATTTCGATTTCTTAATGAATGTTAATGACTTTGTTTACTAGAATTCGTACTATTGTTTAAAGATATTTAGGAAGTGAAAGGTGTTTCCGCCATAAAGAATTGTTTCTTCCGTGGTTGAAACAACTTACAAGTATGACCCTAATGATGTGTTGCTAAAAAAATTTCCTTCGGCACTTATGCTTTATTATTTCATCTTGCTATGCATAGTGTTATATGTACATTTAATGCATCAATCATATGTCTTTTATCATCCGATTAAGTGTGTATCCACAAGTTTATAGAGTCTGAGTGAGACACAAAGAAAGGAGAAATCAGCGGTAGCCGAACCCACACCCCGGACGGGATCCCTATTCCAAACGGTTCAAGGTCTAATTGGGACTTTTTACTGGGGAGATCCCCTACTGTTGGCCGGACAAATTTTCCCATCAACAGGTGGCAAGGTTTCTTTCCCTAAGTTGGTAGGCCATATCAGGGTCAAAACCATCTGGAAACTTTAGCAAGGCTAATCCGGGAGGTGGTTGTATTGCAGTAGGAATAGAATTATGAAGATTATTTAACCTAGTACAGTAATCATGGATGGATTCTCTTGGATCTCTCTTGATACTCTCATATTCAGCTAAGACCTGGAGAGGGTTTTTCTTGACTTCCCACCTTCTAAGAAAATTTTCCTGAAATTGATTTAGATCTAGAATGGAGGCAACACTTAATGTTTTAAACCACTTTTTAACTTCTCCTGTGAGACTTTGAGAAAATATCCTGATTCTAACATCATATTCATCGAACTATTGTAATTAAAAGTAATCATTTATTCGATCTATGTGTTGTTGAGAAGTAATGGGTCCGATGCTATCAAACTGAGGTGTCTGAGTTTGATAGCATTGTAGCATGGGATTAATTTGTCCAGGTAAAATAATAGGAGCATAACGAGTAGCCATGATGGGATTATGGGGTTGAGAGGAAGATGTAGTAGTAGGATGTGTGGGTAAAGTTGGTATGAAAGGGGAAGTTAGGATAGTTTGGTGTGATGTTGTGGAGGTTGTAGGAACAGTAGATGAACTAGGTATAGAGCTAGTTGAACTAGGTGTAGATCAGTTGGGAGGAATGAATGGAGGGACAACACCAGCAGGTGAACTTGGTGCTGGAATGGGGGATGATGCAGTAGAATTAAGATTTGATGATTTTTGTGATTGATTTTCCAGAGATGTATGCTCAGTTTGATCCAACTTACCCGATGGTATTAGGTCTTTTCCACCAAAATTTTAGGTACAAAACTATAAGATTTACTTCTAAAGATTGTATCTTGAAAATCCAAATAAAATTCTATGTCTTCTAAGGTAACAAAATTTTTAGGAAGGGAATTTACTCTTGGAAGAATAATTTCACTTGATTCACTGTTAGTTTCACTTTTCTTCCTAATTATTCTTTCTAAATTATCTACAAGTTCTGGAGGATCGGGATTTGGGTTTGATCTAGCGTAAATTATTTTAGAAGCCAGATATGATGCTATATATTTATAGATTTTGAATTTATAAAAATTTTGAGTTTGAAAGAACCTTAAATCAGATCTATTTCTCAGTGAAAAAAATAGAAATATCTTTAAGTACTGAAATAGGGATTTTACCATGGAAATTTGATTTTAAATTTATTTTTTTCTGCCCCAGTGGAGTCGCCATAATTTTATCACTCCTTAATTTCCTTAGGTTGTGAAATGAACTCTAGAGGTAACCACAGAACCACTTTGGAAGCTGGGATCTAGCCCTGCTAGCTTTAGAGAGGGATCTCTCTGTTAAATTTAGCTTTGTTGATTTTAAAATTTTAGACTATCTGTGAAGGTTAGAGTTTGATTTTTGAATTGTTTTGGTTGGAACAACATTGGAAAGTCATTGAGAAATGGAGCCAGTTAAACTTTCAGTAGATTAATTGCAGCAATGATATACAAGTTGATCAGTGCAGGGTAGGAAAAATTATTGGATCTAAAAAGCTTGGTGATATGGTAGAGAAGGAAAGATTAAGAATCCATTAAACATAAATTTTGTTCAATAAATCAGAATTGAGTGTATTTAAACAAATTAAAATTCTTATTTTTCTTAGAACAAAACAGATTGAATAAACATGTGAATTAACAGAGAATGAAACACATTAACAAAAGAAGAGTAACATCACCAACAAATTTGACACAAGAATCCTAAAAAGCTTTCTATATTTTTGAAATTTGTTCACTTAAGCTCAATTGTTGGAACAAGGTCTCCTACGAGCTGCGAAACTAGTGCATTTTGAATAATTTTGATTAGATTTAGTCTAGCGCAAGGGTTCTGGGGTGGGTCAAAGCCTCGAAATCATTGTAATGGGTAAAAGGGTAACCCAAGGGTCTGAAAACCACAGTTTGCGGATCATAGGAAAGTCTAGGCTAGATTATTATAAATAGAGGAACATTTTGTATTGCAAGGTAGGAAAATGAAGAGCTATTGATGCAAATTATGGTTTAAGTTTTCTGTTTGGGTTTTTGGGGAAAGGACTCCTGCTAGCTGTGTGCGCAGAGATCCAAAGTCCAGCTGTGTGTGGACCCTGCTGCTGTGTGCGTAGTCTAGGAAGGGGATTGTAAGAAGGAATTGATGAATTGATGAATAAGAAAGGTTGATAGAGAATTGAATCTGTGAGTACTCTTTGTGTGAATCATTGGTAATTGCTGCATTGTGCGCTTTCTGTATCTAAGCTGCGAAATATCTGTGTAAGTGTGTTTTCTCTATCTAGATCTGGTCTGTTCTATTTATGCAATACTGTGCTACTATCATAAAAGTATATAATTATAGATCTAGCACACGTGGATGCGAATAGAGACCTACTTGGCCCTGCGAAGAATAAGGTGATCTGGGTATCACAGGGCCGAACGCAGCTCTGCTTGCCTTACCTATCCTTTCTCAGGGTGCAAAAACCTGGTTCCAGCACCCACCCATATTACTTCTGGTGAAACTTTAACATGCGCAAGTAGGTCATTGCCGAAAGGGCCAGTAGTATAGGGGCTTTTTGGAAAACCTTGAACTCTAAACTTGGGTCAGGACCCCTCAAGCCAACAAATGGTTTCGTTGTCGGGACCTGAAGAATTTTGAGAAAGGGATCGGGTAATGATAAGAGAATATTGGAAGCCTGAAAGAAAGGAAATTGAGGACTAGTTCAAAAAGTAGATCCAGGAATTTGCTGTAAAGGAGAATCGCAGTGAGAAGCTAACGACGGAAAGGTGGAAAAAATAGGTACATTCTTACAGAAAGCTACGAAATATTCTTTGTAACATTTGCGATTGAGCTTCAGGAGTGGCTGGCCATACTCGTAGAATTGCAGAAGTGTTGGAGGGACGAATGAGTCACTTCGTGGACCCCAGAGCTGATCCAGCAGCTGGAAAGAACTGATAATACTATCACGTGCACAGTAGATCTCTGGGTGGAAAGTGTGCTAGGAGGATTTGTGACAGAATTTTCCATTGATCAGTTTATCTCGTACTCTGAGGCTGAATGACGATTTTTTAAAGGGTTCCGGGGCAAATTTTTGAGGACATTACCTTTGCTTATTAAAATATTAGTATGTGAAAAGAACATTCTATGTAGTCATACCGGTTGAATGACCTCGGATTTGGACGGAAGCACGACACGTAGTGGTAAATACTATCGGACCAACCTTGATGGGGGGAGATCCGCCCATAATCTATTGCAAGAACCGGCTGCGCAAGATCCCCTAGCTACACCGCCACCCAGGAAGCACAAAGGCAATAACTCACCCATACCACCACCCCCGATGGATAGCGATATGGTTGTGCACATGAGACTACCTACCTTCAAGGGGGTAGGGGATGAGGGTATGGACCGATTCTGGTTTGTTGCAGATTCCGTCTGGACTACGCAAAATGTGGCAAACGATACGGTGAAGAGGGCGCAGCTGTCCCTGGTGTTCGAAGACAGAGCATTGGACTGGTATATGAGATGCATTTCCCAGAATGGGAGTGCATATATTCAAGATATCAAAGACACTCTGAAGAAACAGTTCCAAAAGCCAAAATCTTACTCTTAGTTGGTAGCGAAAGTAAAGGTCTTCAAACAAGGTGCATCTGAATTGGTGTGGGAAGTTGATCAGCGATTGAAGAGAGAAATTAGGGAAAGAGGATTCGAGTATGATGATAGACAACATACGGAATGGTTCATTGCTATGCTGTTACCTCACCTGCGCATGCCAATGAGTCACTAAACCTTTGAGTCGCTAGAAAAAGTTATGGAAGTCGTTATGAAACTAGAAGCTGCACCCAGAGAAGATACGTCGGTAAGGGTACAACGAATTCAGGAATAGCTTGGGGCTATGCACATGGAAATTCAGAACCTACGAAAGGAGTGAGGAAAGGATGCCCGCAAAGATCTATGGTTCATACGATGTCTAGTATCTGGCCATGTGAACCCTCTATTGGAAAATTACATGCAGGTGGGAGGACCTAGTTTGGTACGCCCAGGAGCAAGTGGGGAACCCATCTTGTCGCGACCAGGCTCGAGCGGACCTGCGCTATGGTGCGATGACTGTCGTATAGCAGGACTACATGATACTAACCATTGCCCTCGGCTAGGTGTGTATGTTCCAGAACTGAAGCAACAATGGTGCAGATTCTGCTGGTCGGTGGGACACGATGAGCAGAACTGTCGCACTTATGACTTGATGATAGATCGTGGGAACTTGTATAGGGTAAAATTAGACCCCGCATCACCAAGAACTTCCGCGAACTTCAGAGGCTCTCCAACCAGGGGCAAAGGTGTTCAGGGGGGGAAGCGCAAGACAAGGACATGGGTAGCTAATCTGTTATAACTGTGGAGAGGTAGGATGCTTCACCAGAGAATGCCCAAATCCCACCAGGCCGTCGTGCAAATATTGTAGACAGTTGGATCATGTGGTGGAGGATTTCCCAATCTTAGTATCCAAGATGTAGGACAAACAAACCACCCCTATGCAGAATGTGCAGAGAGTTAAAATCGAGCTTAGGAATGTAGACCCGAGTGTCAAAGTCATGACACGCAGTGGGATGGTCACCTAGGGAGAAAAGGAATCACTTGCCTCTCGGGAAGGATTGAACATCAAAGGACAAGACAAACTAGCAGCCCCCGCGCAACTACCAACACACATCAAGATAGAGGAGGGGGTTGAGCCCTTTTTGCAGGCATGTATGAAGCTGCTACGTAACCCACGGACCGTAGATAACTTTCAAGCATTAATGAATAGTTGCACAACTCGGCCTAATCTGATTCTCAGGACCAAGGATGTACACAAACTATACAGCTATAAAAAACACACTGGAAGAGAAATGCAGTTGAATGTGCAGATTGGTGACTATGAGATGGATCAAGTTATCTTAGATCTTGGATAATATGCGAACATGTTACCAAAGCATACATGGCAACGAATGGGAGAGCCTAAATTGGAATGGTTCCCCATCCAGCTGTGAATGGAAAACCAACAAAAAATCATTCCTCTAGGTAGGCTGCCAAGAGTCATGGTCGATATCGCAGGGGTAAAATTTCTAGCTGACTTTAAAGTAATAGAAATTGTGGAAGATGCAGATCCCTACCCTGCACTCCTAGGACTGGACTAGGCCATAGATATGGGGGATGTCATCAATCTCAAAAATCACAGCATGATGTTTGAGAATAACGGTACGCGCGTAATAGTACCACTAGATCCTGTGGAAGGTGTGAAGTATACAGAGCCAACATGCGAAGAGGAGGAAATAGATCACATTTACAAATTGATTGCGTGGGACGAAGACTAGGTTAACCCCACGACAGAAGGAATACTCTACTAGGAAAAAGACAGTGAATGTTTTTCTGACTCTGATGAGGAACTGGAAAATTGGCAAGGACAATTGCACGAGGTTTCGGCGCTACGATGTCTTCGGGTCATAGGAACTTCCACTGCATCTCTACCAAGGTAAGAGACCTGCCTTGCTTTGATGACACAGGTAATATTAAGGAGTTTGTTGAAGCCAAAGTTCCCAAGGAATGTAGGCTAGAGGCACTTCCACTAGCCTTGCATAGGCTGCCTGCGCATGGGTGGGATATGCAGGGACCAGTATACCGCACTTGGGAGGAGCTCTGGGATATGATGATACTGCGAATTGGAGCCCCAGCTGGAAGACAGGTCCCACACAAATTTTTACTGGCCTAGGAAGCACAAGGGTACAACAAGACCCCGACCAAACAAGCTCACTTGGTTACCCATGACCGAGGCTTGCGTTAGACTGCGTGGTATTTACATGCGGAGCTGCACCAACCCACGTGAAATTGGGTGAATTTGTGGGATGAGTCTCTACACACATCTCTGGTGCCAGATGGCACAAGGACGCTTGACATAGCCCTGCTGCACATGGACGCCCTGACCAAGGGAAAAGCGCGCCTGTTAAGAAGTATGGTGGCCAAGTTGCTGAAATGGTACCTGAACTGTGTTACAAAACACCTAGCGTTAGCTTCAATTCGGGGTACGCGAACAACACGCAAGTGTCATTCGAAGTCTGAAGATCCATGGGAAAGTCCTTAGGTACGATTAATGACCATCAGAACACCGCATTTTGGTAGGAAGGGAACCTTACCGTTACGTACAATGGGCGGCTAGCCATCAATGCGACAATTTATGGTACGTTTGTTCCAGACGGCCGAGGTAAGTTTCAAGTAAGGGTTACTCTGCCATTAGATAGCTCCGGACAATATAAGGTCGATAGGATAGCTTCGCAACAGGCTGCATATTGTCTTTGCACCCTGCTTCTGTTCTCCTCCGACTGGATTCTTGGGATCGTTGACGTTTTTTGGGAAGCATGTCCTTTGGTTGCTACGGCGGTCCCTGACCTGCTGAATGCTGCAGCACCTACTAGTTCAGCACCCACAGACCTCATGTTGAGCAGGTCTAGGGATGCCGAGATTGATCAAATGATCGGTTGCTAGGCCCCTACAGGGGGAATTGACTTTGAACCTCGCGCGGAGAGGCACCACAACTGCACGACGTGAGTTCCCGACCTTCACAACTCGGGAACGATTGCAGGACCCAGCTGGATGGCCTCAGATGATACTACGAAGGAGGGTACGAAATTGCCACGGTTCGCCACCCACACCGTCGTAGTCAAGTCACAACTCGTCCTGCGCAAGGAAGGAAAAAAGTGATATAGGAATCTGTTGCGACTTCTTCGCAGTCCCAGATTATTGACCAACGAAAGCCATATTTGTTCGCTCCCTCGCACTGTCATAGTTAACTACCATAGCCCAACAGCTGTAGACCTACAAATTGATTTTGCGCAGCTATCCCAAGAGGCGTTACAAGGATTATACACTATTGTGTCACAAGAGATCCGTCACCGTGGCCGAACTGCATGGCAGCAGCCTGCGATAACCCCAGAAGTTCGAGCGCAACGGGTTGCATTGATCACAAAAGCAACGAATATCATTAAGGAGCAGCTTACTCAGAGCACTCAATTGGTCAAGACAACTACACAGCTCTGAACAGCGGTTCGGTTCAACCCCATGCTGCGTATCCAGGAGGACTTACGGCAGAAGGAAGCTGCTTTCTATCAGATCGAAGCTCCCTTGCCCTCCCATGTCTCTGCGCAGCATCTAGCCTTCATAGACGTGATTGCAATTCTCTGTTATGCCAAGCATGTCATCAGGAAGCGGTTGAAACCATGGGGCGATACTGCCCTCCAGATCTCCCAGGATGCTCATACCACCATCACGCACCTCCACCGAATGTTAGAATAGGTTACCACAGCTCTGGAAGGCCTTGCCTCCTTGACGCTTGTCAACATTGCACAACGAGCTGCTGCCCAAAGTCAGGAAATTCTCCCTCTGCTTTTCAGTGCCCTTGATACCTTGCGTGCACAGATAGCGGCCACACCACTACAGTGACTCGGGACGAGTCACAAGATTGTGTTCGGGGACTGTTGGAATAGGGTCTCCTACGAGCTGCGAAACTAGTCCATTTTGAATACTTTTGATTAGATTTAGTCTAGCGCAGGGGTTTTGGGGTGGGTCAAAGCCCCGAAAGCATTGTAATGGGTAAAAGGATAAACCAGGGGTCCAAAAACCATGGTTTGCGGACCATAGGAAAGTCTAGGCTATATTATTATAAATAGAGGAACATTTTGTATTGCAAGGTAGGAAAATGAAGAGCTATTGATGCGAACTGTGGTTTAATTTGTCTGTTTGGGTTTTTGGGGAAAGGAATCCTGTTGGCTGTGTGCGCGGAGATCTAGAGTCCAACTGTGTGCGGACCCTGCTGCTATGTGCGCAGGCTAGGAAGGGGATTGTAAGAAGGAATTGATGAATTGATGAATAAGAAAGGTTGATAGAGTTAATCTGTGAGTACTCTTTGTGTGAATCATTGGTAATTGTTGCATTGTGCGCTTTCTGTATTTAAGCTGCGAAAGATCTGTGGAAGTGTGTTTTCTGTATCTAGATCTGGTCTGTTATGTTTATGCAATATTTTGCTACTATCATAAAAGTATATAATTATAGATCTAGCGCATGTGGATGCGAATAGAGACCTACTTGGCCCTGCATAGAACAAGGCGATCTGGGTATCACAGGGTTGAACGCAGCTCTGCTTGCCTTACCTATCCTTTCTCAGTGTGCGGAAACCTAGTTCCAGCACCCACCCATACTACTTCGGGTGAGACTTTGACCTGCGCAAGTAGGTTATTACCGAAAGGGCCAGTAGTATAGGGGTTTGTTGGCAAACCTTGAACTCCGAACCTAGGTCAGGACCCCTCAAGCCAACATCAATGAACAACTTTACATTCAATAGTTGATTTCTTCATACAAATCCCAACACTAATACTTTGAATTTGGAAGTATTTATACAAAACTTAACAAAAAATATCATGAGTGAAAATCTCAATATTTTTACAAAATATCAATAATTGTTTACAAAAATAGGGTAAGAAAATAGGAAATCTGAAGCTGATGTGGTTGTTGGCTCTATTCTTCAGGATGACTGTTGATGATTGGACCTCAAATTTCTACGTTGTTTGCATTGTTGTTGAAGATGAAAATTGTTTTACTCTAGCAATTCACACAACTTCTCCCATCTGTCTTCATCCACATCCGTGTATTTATGGAAGGTAGGTTTGAATCTGAACAAGTGTCTGATTTCATGATTGATAAAAAAGTCAAATTCGATGGCTTCTATGAATTCCTTCCCTGTGATATTTCCTTTTGTACCTACATATCTTGATTTATCTCGGGAAATAGTGCATCATTTCTTCTGATAATATTTCAATCTAATCAGCTTGTCTCCTTTGTCAACCAATCCTGGCATCCCTTTTTTGTTTAGCACATGCATCTTCTTATGGATTCTTTGAATGTTGGATTCCATATTTTGGAATTTATTCTCTAGTTGCAGCATCAGGTTCCTTTTAGTATGCATTATTTTCACCTCCAAAATGGTTTATGTTATGTCTTGAATCCCAAGCTGCTCTAATTCTTCTTTGTTTTAAGAATTCAAGATTTTGATGATTGTTGTTGCTTCTCCAGACTTCTGTCCGAAATTTGCTTTGATTTCATTCACTACTTCTTTGGACCTCTCTATTAATTTTTTTTGTTCAAAAATAATTTGAATTGAAGGCCATATCTCAGTGATGGCTTCATTTGTCTCTATTCATATACTTTCATTTTCTTGAGCTAGATTTTGTGCCATTGTTGATTCAGTTTTTAACTGTTGAACTTTCAGAGTGAGCTGGTGAGTTTTCTGTAATTCTTCCACATAAGAATTGTCTATTATTAATTTATGTTCTTGTTGTGTTTTGAGCTGAGCTTTTAACTTAGCAATTTCGTACCCTTGAATGGACAGATTTTCCATGGCCTTAACTAGCTCACTTGACGAATCTGATGTCAGTGTTGGTGTTGAAGTTGATGTATATGCCCCTGGGGTTGTTGCCACACTGAAATTAGGACTGATGTGATTGGAACTATACCCAGCTATGATGCTTGCTCTTTTTCTTTGAGAAGTTTCTCCAATTCCACTTCCATGTCTCGGATCTGGCTGTTATGTTCAATTATTATCTTGAACATGTCCTCTTTTTTCTTTTCCATCTCTCCAACTTCCTTAGCCTATAGATTCTATGTGGTTGGAAACTTGAGTTGCTTGCTCAATGATGCTATAACAACATTTTTCCTTTCCACAATTTCTTCGGCTACCTTCACATCACTGGGATTGTATCCCATTTTGATCGCCAAGTATTCCAGTGACTTATTTAAGTATCCTTGGCTAAGGATGAAATCCTTTCCAACTTTAGCTATGTTTGTGTGTTGTTGAATGATACCCACAATCTGGAGGCTGAGATGGAAGCATTTGTTAGAGTAGAATACATCATCCCACTGGTTTTCTTATGCATATCCATTTGTTCGATTGGATGAATCTGTTGTGCATCAAATGAAAACACATGTTCTTTGTAATATGTTGGTTTCCTTAGGGCTGACACTTTTGCTTCAAGGAATGCAATTTTCATTTTCCCTTTCTTTATGTCAAAGGTCGACAGGAGCCTGTGCTATGATGTGGTCGTATGCTTCCAAAACTGAGTGTATGTTGTGGCCTTACGTATTTCATTCCTATGTTTAATTTCCTTATACTTGGAAAAAAATTTATTCTCAACTGTGTCTCGATCCAAGTCTATTGTTTGTATTGTTTCTCGAGGATATTTGGATGTTGTTGAAGAGGGAGATCCTGTGAAGATGTCATCCTCGCTTGTAGAAACATGAGGGTCTGTCATAAATATTGTTTCCTACTCTTTACTACCCTATTGAAATACTGGTCCAAAGTTAATTTTCTGTTTCTTTTTATATATCAGTAATTCCTTAACTCCAATTTCTGTCAGTAGAGAAGATTCTTCTTCCCTTATCCTTTTCTGCTACTTTTCTTGAGGTGTAGGAAACAATGTAAACTTTGAAACGGGAACAAAAATGAGTACCCGCTTTTTTAGGTAGCAAAAAATCATCTGATTTTGAAAATTGTTGATTCAGAATACTCTTAGTTTTTTTAGCATGTTTTTTACACATAAATTTTCTTATGTAACAAGTATAAACATTATTTGTAAAATGTTAGTGATTTTTATGTTGATTTTGAAAAGTGTAGATGCCAGCATCTTTTATTTTTTTTAGAAGACTTATTTTTTACTTTAAATTTTCTAATGTATTAAACGCTAATAATTATTTTCTAAATTTAACAATTTTTGAAGTACTCGACTTATTCCTCTTCACTTACATATTTTTTTGAAGTGTTTTTTGAAGTTTTTGTTTTTTTTTTTTCATTTCATTTTTTTTTTTGGTAGTGAGATATTTGATTTTTTGTAATCTTAAATAAAAAAACCAAAATTTAAAGTTTCAGTCTTCTATCTAATTATATATTGTTAAATAATATTTCATTTCCCATGAAATACTTGTCACTAAAAAAACAAGAAATTTTAACAATTTACATAAAATACACATTTTGAATATAAATATAACTAAAAAAATACACATTTTGAGTTTTTTTGTTAAAATTGACATGTCAAATAAACCAATTTTATAGAAAATATTAACCAAAATAAGTATAAAAATTAGCAATTTTTATGAATTTTATGTCAAATATTAATAATAATAACATTTTTTTCCAAAAATTAAATGATTCACATAAAAAATGAAGAGAAAATCACATTATACAATTTTTTTTATTTTTTACTTTAAATTTTTTAATGTCTTTTTTCTTATCTTAAAACATGAAGTGAAAACCACATAATTTTATTAAAATTAAAAAAAAAAAAAATCATAATAAAAAAAAAATTTAAAAATTAAAATTAAAATAATTAAAAAACAAAATCATAAAAATATAAAACAAAAATTTAAATATTAAAAAAAAAAAATAAAAAAAAAATAACAATTGGGTTGCCCGAGGGGCGGCTGCTATGGGCCGACAGAGCTTGCCTGGCTCTGGCAGTCCATGTTGACTACCCCTCGGGCCACCTGGCGAGGCAAAGTCGATTTTGAGAATCGGATCCGGAATTGCCCCGCTCGCCAGGAAAATCCGATTCTCAAAATCTGATTTGCCCGACTGACAGGGCAAAGTCGATTCTGAGAATCAGATTCAGAATTGTCCTGCTAGCCGGAAAAATCTGATTCTCAGAATCGGATTTTCCAAGTCGGCGAGGCAAATCCAATTCTCAAAATCATATTTTTTTGCCTGACGGGGCAAATCCAATTCTCAGAATTGACTTTACCCCACCATCAGATTCTCAGGATCGGATTTGTCCCGTTGGGCCAGCTGGACAAATCCGATTCTCAGAATTGGATTTTCCCCTCTGGGTGGCCTTAGGGGCGGTTGCCATGTGTCAGGCAAGTTTTCAAGCTCCTTCGGCCCACGACGGCCTCCCCTCGGGCCACCCAACGGGGCTGAGAGCCGATTCTACGAATCGGCTGGCCCCCCAGCTAATTCTGAAAATAAGCTTTCAGCCCCTCGGGACCCTTGGCGGGCTCAACAATCGGGTTGAGCCGCCCAAGGGCATGAGGGACCACTAGGTTGGCTCAACCTGATTTCGAGAATCAGGTTGAGCTCACCCAAAGGCTTGAGAGCCACAATATTTTTTATTTTTTGATATAATTGTTATTAATTTTTTTAAACTTTTAATTTGTTTTTAAGTATTAGGAATTTTGCTCCTGTGATCCATAAATTGTGATTAAAATCTTTCGGTGAAAATCACATCAAAATAGATTTGGTCGATGCGTTTCGAACCAGCCAGTGTGGTTCATCATCACGACAAGATGGAAAATCTAATCAAGTAACCCCTTTAAATAGAAAGTAAAGCTACCACTAGCTGTTTGTAAAATAACGGCTAGTTTGACTTAAATAATAATATTTATTTTATTTAATTTTTATTTTATATTAAAAAGATTAAATCAATTTATTAAAGTTTATAATTTGAATTTTATATACTTATATTCATTTTAATAAAAATATATTCCTTTATATATTTATATTTATTTTAATAAAAATAATAATTATTGATTTAATATATTTTTAAAGAATATAATAGATGTTCACATATATATATTTTTTTTACAAATAAATTAAATGTTAAAAATAGTAAATAGTATTTATAGTTTGAGTTTATAAAATTATTTTATTTTTAATAATTAATTAAGTTTTTTTTAAAATGTTTTATTAAGTTAGTTTAATTTTATTTATATTTGTGCTCATTTTTTAATTTTTTTTATCATTTATTTATTTATTTTAATTGTGATTATTTTTTTATTTGTTTAAAGTTTTTTTTTTTAATATTTTAATTTTTTTAATTTTATTTTTTTTTAATGTTTTTTTTATTTTTTATTTTTTCAATACATATTTTTTAATTTTGTTTTGAGAATAGGCTCTAGCCAGTCTTGTCATGGTTACAGGCGCTCACAGTAGCTCGCTGGAGTTCGCTACCGCTCTCGGGAACCCATGGGCTTGAGTCATTATGTTTCTGACTAGGCTCACTGCAACCTCGATTCCGACAATTCTGCTTTTGCACTTCTAGGCTAGTAGCCAACCCGATCACAGACTGGTTGAGCCTAAAGGCTTGAGGGCTACAATATATATATATATATATATATATATATATATATATATATATATATATATATATATATATATATATATATTTTAATCTCATCGTATTTTTAGTTTTTTTTTTAATTTTTATGAAGTTATTCTAATCTTTTTAATTATATTTGTGTTCATTTTTTTAATGTTTTTTAAGTTATTTAATTTTTGTGATTATTTTTTTAATTTTACGTAGTTTTTTTTTTCGATATTTTAATTTTTTTTTCAAATGTTTTTTTTTTTTCTCATTTATTTAATTTTTTTTTTTTTTTTTTTTTTGTCTAATATTTTTGTTTTGATTTTTGAATTTTTTTACTATGTTTATTTTTGAAATTTTTAATTTTATTGATTTTTTTAAATGTTTTTTTTAAATATAATATTTATTTATTTGTCTAATAGAGTTTTTTTTTTCTTTCACTAATTTTGTTTTTTTAATTATATTTTTTTATTGTTTAATTATTTAATTTTTTATATTTTAATATTTTATATTTATATTTTCATCTTTATTTAATTTGTATTTTTTTTCTTTTTCTATTTTATGTTTGATTATATATATATATATATATATATATATATATATATATATATATATATATATATATATATATATTTGATTTCTTCTTGTTTTTTTTTTTAACTGTATATTTTTTTTTTCTAATATATATTTTTATTTACTTATTATTTTTTAACTTTTGTTTTTTTGTTTTTTTATTGTTTTAACTCTTGTTTTTATTTGTAATTTTTGTTTTCATTTTTCATTTGAAATTTTAAGTTTTTTTTTGAGTGATGGTATTTTATCTTTTACATGGTATTTTAAAATGTTGAAAATTTGTCCTTAAAAAATAAAATGTTATTCTAGCATCTTCACTTTTCGTTTTGAGGTTGTTTTTGGTACACAAAAATTGGTTTTCACTGCCATGTTTTAAACATGTTGAAAATTTACCTCTGAAAATAAAAATCGGTATTCTACCATCGCCACTTTTTGTTTACAAACCATTTTTTCATGTTTTTTGGGGTTTTTTGGCTAGAGTTCTCATTTTGAGTTTATAGTTCTCGTTTCCTAGTTTACGTTGTTAGGAGTCTGAGAGATGATTGTGGATATGACTTGTTCTTCGACCTCCTGTAGTGTGTTATCCTCCCACTGACTCTAGTTCATAAATTGCTCTATCTATGGTATTATGGTCTTGTAATTTATAGGATCAAATGGTGATTAAACATTTTCTTTCAGTTCATGATAGATTGTAAATAATATTACATTTTGAAAACGATTTCCCAAAAAAATTAGAAAATAAAAAAAGAAAAAAGAGTATATGAAAGAAATAAATAAATAATAAAAAACAAAATTGTAAGGGACAAAAAATATAGAAAAAAAAAGGAAATCAAATAAAAAGACAAAAAAAAAAATTATATGAAAAATGTCCTGCTAGGTGAGCTAGTCCAATTCCACCAGAAAAATAAAAAAATTAAATAAATAGTTTCATTTACAAATGTTGCAAATACGTGTGCAACTTTTTTAAATGCCACTTAGAATTGATTGCTATTTTTTCAAATAGATTAGGTTAGGATAATAAATCAACTATCCAGTTTAATCTTGGTTGAAATGGTTAGTTAGATTAGAGAAAATGGGCTTGCAAGCTTAAATTCACCATTAGATCAAATTAATTTTTAGTTTAGTGCTAAAAAGCATTAAGATTAGGCCTACACCCTTGCGGACCCCACTCCCTCTAATCATTTAACCATTTTATTAGCCCCCCTATAACCATTACACCCCCAATTAAACACGGCCACCTGACACTTCCTTGCCACGTCAACCAACCGTTGCTGCCATTAATAATTCCCTCTCCAACGGCTCCGCTCCCCTCGCAATGGTAAACTAGTAACTGCATACCAAACTAAAATTCTATTTAATCTCGGTACATTGTAAAGTTAGTTTCTCTTGCTAATTATTTCTCCTACTAGTTAATTGCTATAGGTTTCAGACTGTGACAAGAACTGATAAATCTCCCTGTCGTTGTAATTCAAGCACGAACCCGAATTAGCTCCATATTACAGGCAACGTCCCCACCTCTATACCTGCTATTCAACTTCCTGATCCAGGTAATTCAAGCTCTCCTTCGTCCATTTATAATCTACAGTTTATTAATGGACCCAATAGGAAAATCCCCCAAGAATAAAGGGAAGAAACTCGATGAGAACCGATGCTACCCCCTCCCATTGACTTGGATCACTTGCCTCTTGTTGATCTGCAATATAAAATTGTAGACACCATTTGTGAATTCGACTTGCTCGAAATTCACAGTTGGTTATAACAAAAACACCTTGACTAGCAGGATGAGCTAAGAATATGGGAGTCTTCCCTTCCACAGTTTATGTTTCCCCAAAATCACTTATTCCCTGAACTTATTTCCTAGTTTTATGCTAGCTATGTACCATCTCAGAGAGCCCTAGTAAGTTGTAATGGTGAATTTATCCTTACCATTACAACTAAAACCATATCCAAAATGCTTCAAGTCAATTATCCCAAGTCTGTCATGCCTTTGTCCACAGGTTATTTCATAGAATTATATAAAAATATGACTTTCCCACAGAGAGAAAATATCTTTGAGATATTTCTCCTTGAGGATGCCCAACTTCCTAAAACTAACCCTCCTTATTCATCTTCAATGTTTCTAGAAACAACCAAGAAAATCATCACCATTATTTCATATATCCTTGGCTACTATTCAGACCAATGGGTTGATAAAGCCATTGTTGGTTTCCTCTCAAGCTTTGTCATAGATGAGAAGCCCATAATTTTTAATTACAATCAATATATTACAGATGCCATGCATGATCAACTGGATAAGTTTCCTGCACAGGGACCCTTTAAGTATTCTGATGTATTGGTGTACTTATTCATCTACAATCAAGCATACAAGTTTCCTTTCACTCTACAAAGGATGAAGGAGAAGGGTGAAGCCTAATTAGTAATACATTGGACATCCTTGGTAAGAAGGAATTCCACAGAATTTTCCTTCACAGAGTATGTAGATCAGTTCCTGTACACAGTAGTTTGTCTTCTAAATAGTGAATTGGAGCCCTAGATAGAAGTAGATGTTCAAAAGATTTTGCACTTAAGTGATCAAGTAAAGACAGGTGACTGGTATTTATACCAAAATTATACAAAAATCAAGGTGTATGGGTGTGAATGGCAACCCTATAGGCTAATATGTACCTATCAGACTTTTCTTATTTGAGTAAATAAGGTAGATGATACATATGGATGACATGCACTTTGTGGCTGCAAAGAAGAAAGCATAGTTTAAGATTAAAGCACATGTAGGGCCCTTTGTTTGCAATGCCAGAACAACTGGCCAAGAAGCTAATTTGCAGCTAAAAAAATTGAATTTCAAGCTAAATTTCACATGGTCCTATAACCCTTTTAGTATAATTTCCAAGTTAAGGGTGGAGCAGAAAAAAACACCATATACACATACTCCTCGGCCAGAAATTGAGCAGTATATGAACCAAAAGGAATGGGAAGAGAACACCCTACAAGAGGCAATGGAACAGGGTATCTTCACCACAACCTCTTAGACTCCTACACCCGAGGAGAAACAGGAAAAACCAGAGAAAAGGATAAGAGAGGAGTCCCCAATCAGAGAAATAGAAGCCAAAGAATTTTTAATTTATAAGAAGAAACAAAAAACAAATTCAACGCTAGCATTTTAGACAGGAAACAAAGAGAAGGAAACCATTGTGCTGAAAAGTCTTCACACATCCACCAAGGAAGATGATATTATCATAAGCTCCCCCTCTTCTTCAACTACAAAATATCCTCCTGAAACTTCATAATGACCAGATTTGGCTCAAGACACTTCTAAGCCCAACATCTGTGCAAAGTACAAGGCTATTAAGTAAAGAAATGAAATTTTGAAGGCCTCCACATATTCACAATTTTGGAAGTAGACTATAACATCACAGCATAGGCTACGTTCAACCTTTGATACTGGGAAGGAAAAAATGTAGATTTCCTTCTTGGAAGCCAAAGTGACAGCTCCAAAGACATTATCAGATTATGAGGAGCATGCTTTTTTCATTTGATTCCAAGAAAATCCATCCCATTGATCAAATGGAAATGCATAAGTAGTCTAGTGAAATGATGTATTCTTCATTGACAAATGCATCTATGTTAGCTTCAAGGTTGCAAGCCTCAGTGAATAATACGCAGACTTAGCTCAAATTAGAAAGGATTTTATCCTTAGCCAAAGACACCAAAATTAAGTCATTGGGAGGACTTAATAATAAAATTGGGATACAATCCAAATGATGGGAAGGCTACATAAGAGATAATAAAGAGGGAAAATTATGATATTGCAGCACTAAGAAAACCGTTGAAATTGCCTGCCACTGTAGACCCACAAGCCAAGGAATTTGGAGAAAAAGAGATTTTTAAGATTATTGTCGAGAAAAACAATCAGATTAGTGATATGGAGGTAAAGTTAGAGAAATTTCTTAAAGAAAAAGAGAAGACATCACAGTTAGCCATAGTCCCTCTTACAACGATTCCCATTGTAGTAGCTACAATACCACGTGCATCCACGTTGACATATGAACCAACATAGATAGTAGATGAATTAGTCAAAGCTATGGAAAAAATGAATCTTCACTAGCAAGTGATTGCAAGATTAAAAGATCAGTTGAAAGTAATGTCAGTACAAAAGCTGGAGATTGATAGCTCTTATGTTGCATAGTTACAGAAAATCCATAAGCTAACATTAAATTTTTAGCAGTTGCAGAGTGAGTCAGTAATGTACCATACTCTGGCCCAAGCTAGAGAAAAAATATGGACATAAATAAATGAGGAAATCATACATCTATGGCCTTCCATTCAAATTTTATTTGAGCAGCAGGAACTGATAAAAAAGTCAACAGAGGTGATAAAACAAACCAAGAAAAATTTAGGATATAATCCTGGGGAAGCTACAACTATTATCAAGCTCTTAAATTCCAAAAACATAGTGGAATTGGAAGAGTTGGGGGCCCAAGACAAAACAAAGACAATTCTAGAGGTCAAGAAAATGCACATCAAAAGAAGCCTTATGCTTCAACTACAAAATAAATGCCAGAGTTTGGATATCAATATTTAGAGATTTCATAAAAAGATGAAGGTGCTGAATAGGAAAGGTCTACCAAGACTAGTGAATGAAGAAGAAAATATAATAAATTTGAATGACTACCAAGAAAAGATGGAGAAAATTTCCCAAGACACATCCATATTTGCAGGCATAAAAGGCCATGATCTCATAGGCAAGGCCTTCATGGGGACTCTAGAGTTTGATTTATTTATTAGTCATTAGCTAGGCATTTTTTCGTCAACAAGCCCACTTTCGAGAAATACACAGAGGTTGGTGAAGCCTACATAAAATTAATTAACTTTTCTATTCCAACCGAAAATAGATGGGAGAAATTATGTGAGTCAGTGGAGTAAAATAATTTTTTCATCTTAGACAACACAACAACAGCGCAGCAGGATTCCAGGCACAGTCACCAACAATCAGCAACAACAACCTTGAGAATAGTGCGAACAAGTCAAACTATTCAGAACATTCCTATAATTCTGTGCTATTTTTGTAATTATGTTCTAGATATTTTAGGAATTCTATCTTGATCCATATATCACGATATTTTTTAATAAACTTATAAATACTTCTCATTTTGAAGTAAGAAGGGTTGATTTTTATATCCAAGAAAGCTATCGTAATCTGTGTTTCAAGTTTCAGAGGGCTTTTCAGTAATACATAAAGCTTTTTCATAGGATTATTGTGTCAAAATATTCGTGAAGTGCATCTATATTAGTATCTATTTTTACTCTTCTTGTGTACCATTCATATGTTTCTTCCTAATCTAAATTATTCAATAGAAAATTAAGAATTTTTTTTTTTTTAAGACACATTTTGATTCTGGCTTTGAGTAATTTCAATGTTTTAAAACTAAAGTTAAGTAAAATAATTCTTTATTTCTCTTTACTTGATGGAAATTCCTACATTTCTTCTTATTCACTTCATTTAAATTACAAAATCCAATTAGTTTGGATACCTTGCCCTGTAAAACCTACCTGTAAAAGTTGAAACAGATCCATGTTTTAAGCAATATACTCCATAGCCCAATGGTAATTTAATATATAAATCAACCAAACAATTAAAATGCATTCAAAAAACATTGAAATTTCATAACTAGCCTAATATCTCAATATAAACAAATATAAATCTTACAGAGAGATCCCTCTTTGAAGCTGGCAGGGCTAGATCCCAGCTTCCAAAGTGGTTTTGTGGTTAACTATGTAATTTTATTTGCAACCTCTAAATTACAGAGTGATAGCATAGTGGTAATCGTATTGGGGAATGAACAAATCTCGATTTCAAAAATTCATCTCCTTTGTCCAGAACTTTATTTCAGAAAAATTAAAGAGTTAAAATTTGAGAAATAAATGTTCAGAGGTTGTAAACTTTGTACATAGCTAAATTTTGTGTGTATTACTATTTAGATCTGGCTCCTAAAATAATTCACACTAGATCACATCTAGATTCTGAACCTCCAAAGATTCTAAATAATCATGAGAAGATAAGTAGGAAAAGAAGTTTAATTGAGAGTCATGGAAGTAGTAGTCCACCACCAAGGGAAAACTCTCTCCCATAGAGTTTTGTCACTATCCAGGATATTCAGTTTGATCTACCATTTTAACATAGCCTATTTAGAACAAAGTCTAAAATTTTTGTGGATGAGATGTTGTTTGATCAATCTGCATTTCAACCTTATTCATCTAAAGGTCAATCTATAGAACCATAATTTGATCAGCAAACACTCCAAAACTTGGACAAGTTACAGGATTTAGTATCAAACCTTAATCTAGTTGTCCATGAGGCTTATATCCAACAATCTATTGAACTTTCTTCCCTGACAATTTCAACATCTTCTGCTACTTCTCAATCTACTCATATAATATCAACTACTCTCACTTATTCAATAGTTTGCACAGCTTCTCCAACAATATTACAACCAAAAATCCAACCTACTGTGGGAAATCCTACACCTACACCCTCCATAATCTCATCTACTATTCATCCCCATATACCAATCATGGAAGCTAGGTATGCTCCCCTGGTTTTGGCTGCTCCTTTACATAATATGCCACAAGAATATCAAAATAGGATTCCTCATTTTGATGGTACTAGACCCATCACTGTACAACAACATGTTGATAAATTGAATGATTATTTTGATTTTTAGGAGGTAGATGAGGAAGATGTAAAAATGAGACTTTTTACTCAAAGCCTAAATGTGGAGGTTAGGAAATGGTTTAAATCCTTACCAGCTACTAACATAAATGATCTTACTGCCTTCCATCAATATTTTCTTAATATATGGGAAATCAATAAAATCCTCTTCAGATTTTAGCAGAGTATAAAAATGTTAGGAGAGCTCCTAGGGAAAGTGTGCAAGATTATTGCAGTAGATTTAACAACATTTACAATGCCATCCCAACAAACAGTAAGCCTCCCCAAGGATTAGCCTTGATTAATTTTCCAGATGGTTTTGATGCCGACATGTCTTATCAGTTTAGGGAAAGAAACCCTACTATCCTAGAAGCAATGCAGAGAGATGTTGTAAGTGTGGAAGCCAATTTGTTAGCTAAAAGAGCTAGACTTAGATCTGAAAGGAGAGTAACCATAAAAGAAAAACCATCTATTTCTTCTGTTGATGCCAAAATAGATACCCTGGTTAAAACCATGGAAAGAATTATGGCAATAATAAGCATAACTGATAGGGCTCCCCCTAGAGAAAATCAACCTGGTCATGAAATCAGAAATCCTAACTTTAGGAGAAACCCACCCCATATCAAACAAAGAGAACAAAAGGGTCTAGATCAACAGATCATGCCACCATTTCAAAAAAAATATGCAGGGGAAGAAGGAGAATTAATTTAAGACCTTAATGAAAATCATATAAAGTTAATGGGAGTGAATGATGGTGAAGCCATTTTCTTAACTCAAGAAGAAAACGATATCTTCTTTATTTCACAATCTGAAGTAAATTCTAAGGAATCAGAAGATTATAAACAAGGTTTTGAGAATGCGATAATGGAATTCCATAAATAGTACAATTTGAGGAGTAGGAAAACAACCGATAATACTACCAAAAAGACTATTGATACTCATAATAAAAATACAACTGTCACCCCTCCTAAGAAAAATCTTGATGTATCTCCCAAAAAGACTATAGAGGTTCTTGCTAGAAAAGTATTTGATAATATTTCTAAAAAAACCCAAATTGATATCCCTCTACCAGCCAAAAGAAGGATAATTCCAAAAAATATGTTGTTAAGAAACAAGATGTTGTCAATATAGATAAAACTCAAAAATCATTCAGTATCGAAAATGAATTTTCCAAACTCAAAATACCCATTCTCTTGATAGAACTCATACAATAATTCTCACAGAACACAAGTGATGAAATATTTGAAAATAGGGGAAGGTGCATATATATAAAATTTAACTAATGATCAACCAGAATTACTATTTGGACCTGAAGTTGATGGAAAGCCTTAGGAGGGAGGTGTACCTCAATTTTATGTCAGTTTACACGTTCATGATAAAATCATACATAATGCAATTATTTACTTAGGCGCTTCGCACAATCTTATGTCCAAGGCTATTTTGGAAAAATTAGGACTTGACACCACTAGACCATAAACATACTTGTATTCTTTTGATTCAATTATTGTAAAATGACTGGGTCTGCTTAAGGATTTATGTGTCACTTTAGCCCAGATACCAGCTAAGAGTGTGGTAATGGATATTTTTTTTGTGGACATACCTCCTAAATATGGCATGTTGTTTTCTTGCTCATGGGGAGCTAAACTAAAGGTACCCTTCAAATGGATATGACCTAAGTTATCATTCCAGTATTTGGTCAGAAAATGAGATTATATAGTGAAACATTGATGAAGTTCATGGTAAATAGTAACTTACATTCAATCCATTCAGACTTTGATTCTTTCATTTTGTACAATGATGGAGGCATGGAAGAACAAATTGAAAATCTAGAAACTAATTTGTGTGAAATTGAATAAAACAAAACAGATATGCTAGAACATGATAAACAAAATGAACCTTTATGGAATATGTATTTTGATGGAGCTGTCAGTAGGGGAGGATTTGGAGCAGGTGTATGGATTTCAAGTTCACAAACTAATAAATCTGAAGGTCATTCATATAAGCTGAATTTTCAATGTTCCAACAATAGAGTTGAATATGGAGTCTTAATCTTAGGATTGAATCTTTTGAAAAGACTGGGTGCCAAGGGAATTTCATTTCATGGATATTTAGAATTGCTAATCAAAGAAATCAAAGGGGAATACTCAGCCAAGCCCCTAAGATTAAGGGCTTATAGGAATGATGTTATGGATTTTATTGAATGTTTTGATGAGTATGGCTTGTCTGTAATTCCTAGAAGTCAAAACATCCTAGCTATTGGTTTGGCTACTTCAGCTAGTACCTGCAAAGTTCCATACTATCCAAGTCACCAATACATCGTTGAAGTTAAAAACAAACCAACAGTCCAAGATAACATTAGATACTGGAAACTATTTGGAAACGATGAACAAATTGAAAATTTTTTACAATCAAAAGATGAAGAGTGTGCCAATATAGATATGGATTGTGATATTAAAAATAATGTAGATAAGAATATGAATATCATAGATTTAAATGAAATAGATCAAAAACAAAAAGAATTATAAATTTTACAATTAAAATATAATGTTTTTCCTATAAGGTTAGTCCCATTAGAGGAGTTATTTGACTTTAATGATGTAGCCAAAACACCTAAAATTTAACCTACTGGAGCTTAAGTTAAAGACTGCAATATAAGAACTGAATAAGAACCAAAATTGGTTAAACTATCTAAGTCTTTAGCCCCTACTGAAAAGCAGAAATACATAAACTTGTTCAAAGAATTCGTAGATGTATTTGCATGGAGTTATAAGGATTTGAAAACTTATGACACTAGCATTATACAACATAAGATTCCTATAAAATAATACCAAAGGCCTTTTAAATAGAAACTTAGGAGAATCAACCTAGTGATGATGCCCCTAATTGAAAAGGAAGTCAAAAAGATGTACGATGCCAAGATTATTGTGCCATTAAGGTATTATAAATTGGTGTCAAACTTAGTTCTAACTAGGAAAAAGACTGGAGAAATTAGACTATTTGTTGAATTTAAAAATCTCAAAAAAGTTTCTCTGAAAGATAACTACCCTCTACCTAAAATGGATCACATTTTGCAGAAGGTGGTCGGATCCAACAAAATTTATTTATTAGATGGTTTTTCTGGTTACAATCAAGTCTTAGTGCATCCTGAAGACCAACAAAAGACAACGTTTACTACACCCTAGGGCACTTTCATGTATGTTAAGATGCATTTTGGCTTAATGAATGTTGGTGCCACATTACAAAGAGCAATGGACATTGCCTTTGCAAATGAAATAGGCAGGTTTATAGTCATATATCTCAATGATATCACTAGTTTTTCAAAAAAAAATGAGGAACATTTTCTTCACCTAAGAAGAGTCTTTGAGAAATGAAAAAAATTTGGTATTTCCTTAAACCCAAAGAAAACATTATTCGGTTTGGAAGAAGGAAAATTGTTAGGACACATTATTTTAAAATATGGACTCAGAATTGATCCTAGTAGCATTGAAGCTATTTTGAAAATATTAGCTCCTAGAAATGTAAAAGAACTCCAATCTTTCATTGGAAAAATCAAATTTCTAAGGAGATTTATCCCCAATTTAGCAGAACTTCTAAGAAACATAACAAACATGTTTAGGAAATACATTGAGGTAAAATGGAATATAGACGCAAAACAATCATTTGATTGGGTAAAACAAACCTTAACTCAAGCTCCTGTGTTAATTAGTCCTGATTTCACCAAATATTTTCTCATATTTTCCTTTGCATCTGAACATACTATTGCAAAAGTTCTCTTACAGAAGAATAATGAAGTGCATAAACAACCTATTTCTTTCTTTAGCAAAGCCTTCATAGATGATGCATTAAAATACAACATCATGGAGAAGCAAGCATTTTATTTAGTGAAATCAATTAAAGATTTTAGATTTTATATTCTGCATTCACATGTAATTGATTTTGTTCCAAACGTTGTGGTGAAAGACATATTGACCCAAAATGGTCCCATTTGGAAAAGGGGTAAATGGATTACCAATATCTTAAAATATGACATTGAAATCAAACCTACCAAACTCATTAAGGGACAAGGATTAGCTAAATTAATGGCTGAATCAAATTTTCATGATTTGGATATAAATTTTTAGTTTCACTTGATGAACAAGGAGAGTAGGCGAATCCACAAGTAACAAAGGTTTTTTAACCTCTCCCTGGTATGTAGACCTTATTTTTGTCTTACATCATTTAAAAGCTCCTCCTGGTTTGACCAAGACTAAGGCTAGATTTATTAAACTCAAAGCTATGAAATTTTTTATTTTAGATAATAATTTGTATTAGAAACATGATGGAGGAATCTTACTAAACTTCTTATTGAAAGATGAAGTAGACAAAGTAATGTAGGAATTTCATGAAGGAGATTGTGGAAGACACCTGTACTGGAAATATATTTCTAACAAGATTTTAAGAGTTGGTTTTTAATGGCCAAGCTTATTTCCATATGTTGGATAACAAATCCACCTCATGCCACCAATGTCAGATCATTGAAGGAAAAATAAAATTGTTTCCCCTACCCTTAAAGCCCATGTTAGCTGAATCTCCTTTTCAGTGATGGGATTTGGATTTCATTGGAGAAATTCATCCTTATTCCTCATTCCAGCACAAATGGATCCTTTCAGCCACTGACTATTTTACCAAATGGATCGAAGCTTATATACACACTAGGAAAGCTACTGATGCAGTGATTATTAAATTTTTAGAAACTAATATTCTTTCAATATTTGGATATCCCAGGAAAATAATTATTGATAATGTAGCAACATTCAAATCAAAGAATATGGTGGAATTTTGCAGCAAATATCAAATCAATTTAGCACACCCTACTTCCTATTACCATAAGGGGAATGGATTAGAAGAGGATTCCAATAAAAATATGGTTAATATCATCAAGAAAGGATAACAAGAAATCATGGCATAGCAAAATATTCAATGCATTATGGGTTGACAGACTCACCACTAAAAAATAAATTGGCATGTCTCCATACCAATTGGTTTATGGGATGGACATTGTTTTTCCCACTTCTTTAGGTATTCGTGTTTTTAAAATTTTACAGTAGTTGCGAGTAGAACCTAATTACCTTCAGAGGAGAATAAATCAGACAATATAACTTCAACAATTAAGAGAGGAATTTTATAACAAAACTCAAGTTATCTAGGAAAACGTCAATAATATCAATGATAGGAGAACTAAAGTTGATAATTTTTAGATAGGAGACAATTTTTTAAAATGGGATTCTAGAAATGAAGATAAGGATAAGCATGGAAAATTTGATAATGTATGGAAGGGACCTTACACAATTGATGCTTTCAGAGGTAACAACACATTTTTCCTAAAAGTCCCGACTGGAGCAGAACTTCCTGGTGGACCTATCAATGGCAGAATGCTCAAACATTGTTTCTCTTAAGCACAAAATGATTTTTCATTCAAACCATTGTAAATATCATTTTGCATTGTCATGAGTGGGTGGCTCATATCATAAGTTAAGGCCAAAAGAGAAGGCCTTGAGCTCCTCATGAATTTACAACCATAACTACAATAACAACAAAATAATTCAGATGCAGAACAAATATTGAAGAAGGTGATTCAAGGCCACTGATCTACAATTCTTGACACCTTACAGGGAGAGTGCCATCCCTAGATGAAGCCATTGTTAGGGTCCTATAATTCATAGGATCAAATGTTGATTGAAAATTTTCTTTCAGTTCATGATAAATTGTAAATAATATTGCATTCTGTAAATTATTTCCAAAAAAGTAGAAAATGAAAAATGAAAAATGAGTATCTGAAAGAAAGAAATAAAAAATATAAAAATAAAAATAAATTGTAGGGGACATAAAAAATACAGAAACAATAAAATGAAATCAAATAAAAACACAAAAAAGAAAAGACAAAAAGAAAAATTATATGAAAAATGCCTCCCTAGGTGAGCTAGTCCAAATGCCACAAGAAAAATAAAAAAATTAAATCAAGAGTTTCATTTGCAAATGTTGCAAATAAGTGTGCAGCTTGTTTAAATGCCACTTAGAATTGATTTTTATTTTTTCAAATAGATTAGGTTAGGATAATAAATCAACCATATAGTTTAATCTTGGTTGAAATGGTTAGTTGTATTAGAGAAAATGGGGCTGCAAGCTTAAATGCACCATTATATCAAGTTAATTTTTAGTTTAGTGCTAAAAATCATTAAGGTTAGGCCTAATTACACTTTAGAGTGCATGTAAATAAATTAGGGATTATAAAATGTTTCATAAAGTTTTAAGTTTGGTTAAAAACCAATGGCTCAGATTGAATCACACTCGGACCAACGACGGTAAGCATATTTCGCACACCACCCCCCCCGAGCTCCACAATGCTTTGCTCGCAACCATTTGATTATCCCCCTATATCCGTTACACCCCTAATTAAACCCAACCACCTGGCACTGCTTTGCCACGTTGAGCAATAATTTTTTCCATTAATAACTCTCGCTCCTACACAACGGATCCACTCCCCTCGCAGTGGTAAACTGGTAACGACATACCAAACTAACATTATATTTAATCTCGGTACATTGTAAGTTAGTTTCTCTTGCTAATTCTTTCTCCTACCAGTTAATTACTACACGTTTCAGACTATGACAAGAACCAGTAAATCCCCATGTCACTATAATTCAATAACAAACCCAAATTAGCTCCATATTATAGGCATCATCCCACCTCTGTACCTGCCACTCAACTTCATGATCCGGGTAATTCAAGCTCTCCTTCATCCTTTATAATCTACAATTTATTAATGGCCCCAAAAGGAAAATCCCCCAAGAATAAAGGGAAGAAACCTGATGAGAAATCGATGTTGACCCCTCCCATTGACCTGGACCACTTGCCTCTTGTTCATCTGCAATATAAAATTGCAGAGACCATCTGTGAATTCGACTTGCTCGAACTTCACAGTTGGTTAAAACAAAAACACCTTGACCAACAAAATGAGCTAATAATATGGTAGTCTTCCCTTCCACATTTTATGTTTCCCCAAACTCACTAATTACCTGAACTTATTTACTGGTTTCATGCTAGCTATGTACCATCTCAGAGAGCCATTGGAAGTCATAATGGTAAAATTCTCCTCACCATTACAGCTCAAACCATGTACCAAATGCTTCAAGTCAATTATTTTAAGTCTATCGTGCTTTTTTCCACAGGTTATCTCACTGAATTATATAAAAATATGACTTTTCCATAGAGAGCAGAGATCTTTGAGATATTTTTCCCTGAGGATGACAAGCTTCCTAAAACTAATCCTCCTTATTCCTCCTCAATGTTTGTAGAAGCATCCAAGAAAATAATCACCATTATTTCATATATCCTTGGCTACTATTCAAACCAATGGGTTGATGAAGCCATTATTGGTTTCCTCTCAATATTTTTCATAGATGAGAAGCCCATATTTTTTAATTACAGTCAATATATTGTACATGTCATACATGATCAGCTACATAAGTTTCATACAAATGGATCCTTTAATTATTCTATTGTATTGGTGTACTTATTCATCTACAATCAAGCAGACAGGTTTCCTTTCACTCTACAGAGGATTAATGAGTAGGGTGAAGCCCAAATAGTAATGCATTGGACATCCTTGGTAAGAAGGAATTACACATAATTTTCCTTCACAGAGTATGTAGATCAATTCCTGTACACAGTATTTTTCCTTATAAACAGTGAATTGGAGCCTCGGATAAGAGCATATCTTCACAAGATTTTTCACTTAAGTGATCAAGTAAGGACAAGTGATTGGTATTTATACCAGAATTATACATAAATCAAGTTGTATGGGTGTGAATTTACACCCTATAGGCTACCAAAATATGTACCTATGATACTTTTTTCATTAGATTACATAAGACACATATGGATAACATGCACTTTGTGGATGCCAAGAAGAAAGCACAGATTAATATTAAAGCACATGTAGGGCCCTTTGTCTGCAATGCCAGAATAACTGGCCGAGAAGCTTATTTGTAGCTAAAACAAATGAATTTCAAGCTAATTTTCACATGGTACTATGAACCTTTTGGTTCAATTTCTAAGTTAAGGGTTGAGCAGAAAACAACACCATATACACATACTCCATGGCCAGATATTGAGCAATATATGAACCAAAAGCAATCGGAAGAGAACACCTTGTAAGAGGAAAAGGAACGTAGTATCTCCACCACAACCTCTCAGACTCCTACACCCTAGGAGAAACAGGAAAAAACAGAGAAAAGGATAAGATAGGAGTCGCAAATCAGAGACATTGAAGCCAAATAATTTGTAATTTATAAAAAGAAATAAAAAATAAATTCAGCACCAAAATTTTAGACAGGAGACAAAGAGTAGGAAACCATTGTGCTAATAGTTCTTCACACATACACTAGGAAAGATGATATTAGTGCAGGCTCCCCCTCTTCTTCAACTACAAAATATCCTCCTAAAACTTCAAAATCAACAGATTTGGCTCAAGACACTACTGAGCCCAACATCTTTTCAAAGTACAAGGCTATTAAGAAAATAAATTTAATGTTGAAGGCCTCCACATATTCACAATTTTGGAAGCAGATTGCAACATCACATCATACGTTGCTTTCACCCTTTGATATTGAGAAGGGAAAAATGCATATTTACTTTCTGGAAACCAAAGTGCCAGCTCCAAAGACATCATAAAATTATGAGGATAATGTTTTTTCATTTGATGCCAAGGAAATCCATCCCATAGTTCAAATGGAAATGAATAAACAATCTAGTGAAATGATGTATTCTTCACTGACAATTGTAGCTATGTCATCTTCAATGTTGCAGGCCTCAATGAATAATACGCAGACTCAACTCAAATTAGAAAGGATTTTATCCTTAGCCAAAGACACCAAAATTAAGTCATTGGGAGGACTTAGTAATCAAATTGGGATATAATCCAAATGATGTGAAGGCTACAAAAGAGATAATAAAGAGGGAAAATGTTGATATTGCAGCACTACGAAAAAATTTGAAATTTTCTGCCATTGAAGACCCACAAGCCAAGGAATTTGGAGAAATAGAGAAGGAGAAAGAAGAGATGTTTAAGATTATTATTTAGCAGAACAATCGGATTTTGGATATGGAGGTAGAGTTAGATAAACTGCTCAAAGAAAAAGTGTAGACAACATAGTTAGCCATAATCCCTCTTATAATTGTTCCCATTGCAGTATCTACAACCCCAGGTGCGTCCACATCGACATCTGAACCAAAACAGACAACATATGAATTAGTCAAAGCTATGGACAACCTGAATCTTCACCATCAAGAGATATCAAGATTAAAAGCTCAGTTGAAATTATGGTCAGAACAAAAGTTGAAGATTGATAACTCTTATTTTGCAGAGTTGTAGAAAAGCCATCAGCTAACATTAAAGGTTTAGAAGTTGCAGAGTGAGTCATTAATGGCCCATACTCTGGCCCAAGCTAGAGAAAAAATATGGACATAAATAAATGATCCAATCATACAGTTATGGCCTTCCATTCAAATTGTATTTGAGCAGCAGGAGTTGATAAAAATATCAACAGAGGTGACATAAAAAACCAAGGAAAATTTAGGAGAGAAGCTTGGGGAAGCTACAACTATTATCAAGCTCCTAAATTCCAAAAACAAAGTGGAATTGGAAGAGTTGGGGATCCAAGATAGAATGGAGACAATTCTAGAGATTAAGAAAATGCATACAAAAAGAAGCCTTATAATTAAAATATATAATAAATGCCATAGTTTGGATATAAGTATTCAAATATTTCATAATTAGATACAAGTGTTGAACAGGATAGGTCTACCAAGACAGGTGACTGAAGAAGAAAATATAATCAATTTGCATGAATCCCAAGAAAATTTGGAGAAAATTCCCCAAGATACATCCATATTTTCAGGCATCAAATTCCATCTCACAAGGAAGGCCTTCATGGAGGGTCTGTAGTTTGATTTATTTATCAGTCATGAGCTCGGGCATTTGTTCACCAACAAGCCCACTTCCTAGAAATACACAGAGGTTGATGAAGCGTACAAAAAATTAATTAAATTTTCTATTCCAATAAAATATAGATGGGAGAAATTAGGTGAGTTACTGGAGTAAAATCGTTTTTTCATCTCAGACATCACAACAACAACGCAGCAGGATTGCATGCACAATTAGCAACACCAACCTTGAGAATAGTGCCAGCAAGTCAAAATGTTCAGAAAATTCCTATAATTTTGTACTATTTTTGTAATTTTGTTCTAGATATTTAAGGAATTCTATCTTGATCCATATATCAGGATATTTTTTAATAAACTTATAAATACTTATCATTTTGAAGTAAGAAGGGTTGATTTATGTATCTAAGAAAGCTATTGTAATTTGTGTTTCAAGTTTCAGACGACTTTTCAGTAATACAGAAAGCTCTTACACAAGATTATTGTGTAAAAATATTGGTGAAGTGCATCTATCTTAGTAATTGTGTTTACTCTTCTTGTGTACCATTCTTATGTGTTTTCATAATCTAAATTATTCAATAGAAAATTAAGAACAAATCTTTTTTAAGACACACTCTGATTTTGGCTTTGAGTAATTTCAATGTTTTCAAACTTAATTTAAGTAAAAGAATTCTTAATTTCTATTTACTTTATGGAAATTCCTACATTTCTTCTTGTTCACTTCATTTAAATTGCAGAATCCAATTAGCTTGGCTACCTTGCCCTATAAAACCTACCTGTAAAAGCTGAAATAGATCCATGTTTTAAGTAATAGACTCCAGAGCCCAATAGTAATTTAATACATAAATCAACCAAACAATTCAAAATCATTCAACAAACACTGAAATTTCATAACTAACCTAATATATCAATATACAAAAATCTAAATCTTACATAGAGATCCGTCTCTGAAGCTGGTAGGACTAGATCCTAGCTTCCAAAGTGGTTTTATGGTTACCTCTATAATTTTCTTTAAAACCTCAAAATTACGGAGTGATAACATATGGCCTATGAGTGTGTGTGTAACAAGTGGTATTTTTCTCCACTCTTAACTTTGAAATTAGGCTGAAACGGTCATAAGACCAACTAAAAATCAATTTAAAATTCATTTGCTTGAAGAGAAAATCTGCTTCTTTACCAGTTTTTCTGGTATTACAAACAAATGGGCCATTATGTGCTTTGATTTCAAAATGTGCCTTCTTTTTCGCTGTCATAAAATGTAATTCATCCATATAAATAATTTTTCTAATGCATTCTAATGAGAACAGTATCATGGGAACAAATTTAGGAAGCTTGTAGGGTGGCAATTCACACCCATAGATTCTAATCTCTATGTAGTTTTGGTATAAATACCAATCACCTGTCTTCACTTGGTCACTAAGACGTAATACTTTTTGAATATCTGCCCCTATCCTTGGTTCCATATCAATATTTAGTAGACAATTAGCTGTGTACAAAAACTGATCAACATAGTCCGCAAAGTTAAATTCAGTGGATTTTTTTCCTCACCAATGAGGTTCAATGGATAGTTGATTGTGAATTACCCTGTTCATCCAACTTCTGCAAAGAAAATGGAAGCCTATCTACTTGATGATAAATGAATAAATAAACTAAAACAATAATGTATTTGAAATCTCCCTCTGTAGGAAACTTCATGAATTGGTCATGCATTTCCTCTGCAATGAATTCATTGTAATTGAAAATAGCAGGTTTCTCATCAGTGGTAAAAATTGACAAGAAGCCAAAAATGGAACCATCAACCCACTGATCAAAATGGTAACCAAGTATGTATGAGATGATTGTGATTATCTTCTTGGTTACCTGAGTAAGGATGGTTTGTCTTGGGCAGTTGAGCGTCCTCGGGGAGAAATATTTCAAAGATCTTGGCTCTCTATGGGAAGGTTAAATTCTTGTAGAGTTCTGTGAGAGAATCCAATTATAAAGGATTTGTGGATTCTAGATTTTGCACTTGTATCATCTGTGAAATGGATTCTACTTTAACGGCGAGCAAAAATTCACCATTTTGGCTAAAAATTTCTCTTTGGTTGGGTACATCGTTGATTTGACACCAGAAGATTGGCTCAGGAAAATAATGGGTCTGTTGAAACATGAATTGGGGCAAGGAAGACTCCCATAGGCCCAATTCATAATTAAGGTCTATAAAATTATGCTTCAACCAACTTTGAAGTTTGAACATGTCTAATTCACAGATAATCTCAGCAATTATGTATTGCAGGTCAACTAAAGGTAGGCAATCCAGGTCAATGGGAGGGGCCAACATAGGATTTTCTTCAGGTTTGTTGACTTTATTCTTGGGAGACTTGCCTTTAGGTTCCATTTTCAAAAAATAGAAGGATGAGGATGATAGGATTACCTGAAAAGTGATGGCTAACAATTGAATATTAAGGTGGGGTCGCTAATGGCAATCTAATCACTGTAGATGGGAAATTGGCTAGATTTTGGTATACTGTGAATTATGCTTGGTTGTTTAAAAAAAAAAATAAGTTGAATTATATATTTTTTACAATTTTAATAGGTATTTTTCATGAATTATTGTTTCATTTTACCATTCAACTAGGAGAGGGACTGTTGTAGCAAGAGTGGGGAGAATTTAACTGGAGTAACGGTTTGCTGACATGGACAGGGGAGCACCAGGTGGTAACGTTTTATTGGAAGTGGAACAGGTATTGGGAGGAAATTAAAATGGAAGTGAAGTTGGGGGAGTGGGGTCCGCGATGCTGAGAAGGCTGATGGTGAGTGGGGGAGGGTGATCCATGGTGGAGGGTGATGGTGGGGTCAAGGGAGTCATCGTGGTGGATTGGTATTAGAGCGGGAGCGAATAGTCAACGGAGGATGAATTTTCAGGGGGGTTATTTGAGTGGAAAGGATGGGTGGGTGTGAAATCATGCGGTGGAGACAAGTAGTGTGATGGGTCCAAGCGTGAAGGAGCTTGTGGGGGCACGAAAACACTCCCCCACCATTGTTCAGGGTGGGGGTTGACCTCAGTCGTTCATTTTTATTCCAATATTTAAAACAATACATAAAAAATTTCTAACCAAATTTTATTACATTGCGATTAATCGCGATTATCTCCTATGATTAAATTAGTATAATACAATATTAATAACATTTGAAAGTTTTTTATCTAGTAACTATTGCTGGATTTGAATTTTCAAAGAATTTTTTTATTTTTCCTATTAAATCATCCATTAACCATGATTAAATAGTGTGATTAACTTCATCCTTATTTAAACTAACCTATCTCAATCAAAATTAAATAGTGTGATTGATTTATTCATTATCCTATACTATTTTATTTCAGCCTAATCACGTTTAAACATTGTGATTAGACTAGCTATTGCTACTTCTCTTATTACAATGTGGCATTTTAACTAGAAGCAAATTTATTCAAAAATTTCTAAGTATTGATTGATGCATTTTTATTTATTTAGTGGCATTTAGGCTTGCTCACTCCTATAACTTTTTTTACGGGGTTTTTTTTATTCTTTTGTCCTTTTCTAATGTTTTTTTATTTTTTATTCTTTTCACATATCTATTTTTATCTCCTTTTGTTTTATTTTTATTTTTATTTTTGGAAATACATTTTTCACAATGGAAAGTTATTTACAACATATCATGTACAAATTACAGCTACAATCAAGTCATCCAATAAAATATAGGACTCTAATAGGACCTGTGGGGGCATCTAGGCACATCTTTACAGACCGACAACAACACTCCTCTTCTACAAACTAGTAAAGAGAGTCGATAGTTTTCACATGTGGAAGATACTCATACCTATAGCAGACTTTCTTTGGATGTGAGGAAGGATAAAACTTGCATCTTCAAGGGATTATTTTTTAAAATATTTTGTCTCTTCTCTACTGATATTTGGAAGCATCTAGGCACAATTTTGTTCCAAAACCTATTATGGTTCTTTCTTGCAATCCTTTTGTTGCAGACCAACTGAAACACAAGTGGGGATTTGTGAAGAATATATTTTTAGGGTCGTGGTAATGCTTCTTTAAGACCTAAGAGATATGTTCTTTGAACTATGAGTATTGTACTATACCTTAGTTTGGAAACACTTTTGTAGAGAACTCAGATAGTTCGAAATTGTGGAAAGGATCTAGGACCTGTTACAAGAATCATATTCAAACTTGTAGAAGTGTTGAACTTGGTTTCTTGGAAGAATTCATGATATCTGGACAAAGAAGAATACTGAAGCAATAATCTTAGGACTTTGGAACTGATTGGGTTTGGATATTTTTGGTTTATTGGGAGCAATCATTGGATAATTCCTTGGAAGACCCGCTACAGACCTTGAAGACCTATTGCATAACTTGAAGAACCTTTGAAGGAGACCTAGAATTGTTTGTGTAATATTTTGGAGGAATTTTGAAGATAATATTGAAACCCTTGTTGAATCATCATTTGGGGCCAATTTATGAAGAAACTTGAAGAGCAGTCTTATGGGCCTTGTGTAAAATCCTTTTGAATAGTTTAAAGAACACTTGTAAAAGCAGATCGTGAAGACATTCTTGAAGATATAAGTTGATCTTGTAAGGCATGACTGAAGTACTCATGATGTGACCTTGAATAATATTGTTTGGGTATCATGAAGAGTTTTGAAGAAAAATGTTTGTGGTAGATAAAATTTTCATTAATGAGCTAGGGTATTTTGAGGGAATTGTTGAAAAATACTACCAGGGATTGTTGTAGAAGACATAGGAAGTCTCGAAAAACCATTGCACTTTTCTTAAAAAGCTGAAGTAGATTGATAGGGTTGGTGCCCTAAAGGATAAGTGTCCTCAAGAAGATAAGGTTGGAGTTTGTTCTAGTGGAGAGGGTTGGATCCGTAGAGGTTGGAGCCTCATAAATACAAGGTTAGAGCCTTGTGGAAGATAGGGTTGGATCCCTTGAGGTTAGAGCCTCATAAAGACCAAGTTGGAGCTTGGGAAAATAAAATTTGAAGTCTGGTTGATTAAAGATATATGTCGTCATCTAGGGTTGGAGCCCTAAACATTATTATTATTGATTTATTGTAAAGAAGAGGATTGGAGCACTTGTTATTTCTAATTAATAAAATTATTTATCTTGTTATTTTTCATTTTGTGTTTTGTTTATAAGTGATCTAAAACTGGTAAAGTAAAAATTGTAAAATAAATATTGATTCACCCCCCTCTCAGTGTTTCCAAAAATTGGTATTAGAGTCAATACCTTCAGTATCATCCTTACAGTTGGAAGGTAGATCCTTAGAATAAAATTTCAAATTCAATAAAGAAGGCTTGCAAACCATTCGAAGGTGTCACCTCCTCGGTGAATAATCAAATTGGAAAAGCTTTGTTGTTCAATGGAAACTTTGAAATATGGATGTCAAGAATGAATAATTTCTTCATGGCTCAAGGTTTTGAAGTCTAGGAATCTGTGGTTACCGGAAGCACAATAGGAGAAGAAGAATCCAAAGTGCATAATGAAATAGAAATGAAGGAAATTTTGAGTGGGCTACCAAATCCTATAAAGGAAAAAATGGAAAAATTTTCATCAACAAAAGAGCTTTGGGAAAAGCTTTAATATCTTCACTCTAAAGGATTATTGGTCATTACCTATGATCCAAAAGATGATGAAAAATAACGTCAAGATGAACCAAAGAAGACAAATGAAAGAAAAAATGAAGGGACCAACTGTATAAATGAAGATTATGATGAATAAATTATTGAAGTAGAAGTTGAAATAGTTCTTAAGACAAAACTTGTAGCTTCCCTAGAATAAATAAGCAAATTAAAAAAGGAAAATGAAAAACTCAAAAGGAAAGCACAATACGGTAACCATGACCTTGACAAGACAAGGAAGGAAGTTCACCTCTTCAAGTTTCAAGTACATGAAAGATATAGTGAGCTCACCAAGATTAAGGAGGAATTGCATCAAAACAAGAAAATGCATCATGAAGAAGTCATATCCATGACAAATCACTTGGATAAAGAAAAGAAAAGTGAAGACATTTTGTCAAACCATATTTAACATATACATGAAGACTTGAAAAAATTTGAAGCAAAAATTGGTCAATACAAGGAAGAGGTATCTTCCCTTAAATCTTAGCTAGAAGAAGCAAAGAAACAAGTACAAGGAACTGAAAAAGTGATGGAAGCTTTGGCCCTCCTGGAAAATCAAGTAGGTGAAGAATGCAAGATGGTGAAAGAAGAAATTGATCACCTAAGAAAAGAAGTTGATCAATTGAAAAAAAATCTAAAGAGCTCTCAAAACCTAGATGACATCCTAAGACATCAAAGATACCCGCTTGATAAATCAGATCTCGGTTATGTAGGTGAATCCTCAATAAACAAAGATGCAAACTCTAATGCATCAAGCAACAAGGATGTGGAAAATCTTGAAAGAGATGTTGATTCCCATAGTTCCAACAAAAGAAAGAAGATTAATCAAGATAACCTTAAAGGAAACCCTACTCCAAGAAGGTATGTAGAAGGTATCAAGGTGTAATATTCCTAATTAGTAGTTCTACTAATTAGAATACTATTTTTTGTCAACTTTGTATCTTGCTAAAGTCTTGGCCAAAAGTATGTGGGCTTGGGGACCCACTAATAAGACATAATAGATTATAGGCATTTAACATTATCCTAAGGAATAAATTGCGGCTCTAGTGGAGAATGATGGCCTAATGAAGAGATACTGCAGAGCACCAAGGGACAATGCAGTGATTAGGTCGAAGAGGAGGAAGTGAAGTCACGAGGTGGGTCCCAAGGGAACATTGGGAAGCTTGGGTAAAAAGGAAGCAAGAAAGCTCATTTTTTCCATTAAATCATCTATTTCAAATTTTTCTTTGACAGAGAGCACACTTGAGCAGGAATCCAAGTCTGAAAGTGTTGTTTAGCACATCGGGTGTATTCAAGCGAAGATCCCAGCCTCAGATTCGGTGGATTCCAGTGCCAACCCAAGGGAGGTGTCTTTCCATAGTCGATCATTTCTAGTAGCAAAAACTTCATCCACAACACAGTGTCATCTACAACAGTGCAGTGACTACGCTGTCAGTGATGGGATCACTCCAGGAGCTTGGGGAGTGAGAGAAGATTTTGGAGGAAACTTGGTGAGGAGGATTGGAGCTTCCTAATAGGTAATTTACAGGAATTTTGGTGGCCTTCAGCTGTAGAATTTCTAAGAGGACCAAATTTTCTAGTATCTTAGTGAGCCAAGCCCAAGAGGGCCAATTTCCGAGGTCGAGCATTTGACAAAACCCTTCGTGGGTTATTCTGGGTTTCCTGTGGTTAAAATCTCGAATTTTTTTTAGCATTATTACAGGCCCAAACAACAGATATTTCAGAGTAGAAACAAAAAAAAAATCCAGGTACGGTGCAGAGCTACAACCACACATTGTACTTTCTGAGGGCGATTTCCATCTTGTCTCAGAGGCTATCTCCAGCTTGCCTTGAGCAAGCCTAGGTGCCTTCATTCCAGCACCTCCATTGTACACATTTTCCTCAATTTAATAAAATCGTTGAGCTCAGTTTTATGTCTCAATTTGTGTTTTGATGGTGTAATTTCATTTGTTGTTTGTTAATGTATTTTGAGTGCCTATTATTACTGTAATTTACCCTTAGGAATATTAAAGTGGTATTAGAGCTCATAGACTTGGCTCGGAATAGGGAGAGTAGCGCAGTTTATGACACTGAAAGACAATCAGAACATTACTTATCAGAGACAGAGGTACAGGAGGAGATAAAGGGAACTTGAAATCACTCCAGACCCTATGAATAGTGAACCAGAGGCTGAATACAGAAGCATGGGGGACGCAGAAAAGAAGAGAAGCAAGGAGGACTTTTCTCACCTCTTGCTGAAGGAAGTGTAGGATCTCTCCAAGAAAATTGAGGAGATGGGACACTAGAGAAATAATGGTAGAAAAGTGAAGGCAATCGAAGAAAAATTCAAGATGGGAGAAGGATATGACACCTGACAGCACCGGGCATCACTGAACCCAAATGTTCCTACATTTCCTTATACATCCCCACGATCTACCATTCCTACTTTCCTAGCCTTAGTAGTGGGAGGACACTAGGAGCAGGAGGAGGCTCTCTGTGGAGAGTACTTATTAGAGTAACAGTCTTATGGCTTGGAGTTCAAGAGGGCCATTAATTTTAAAGACTTTTGCCAACTGAAAGACAGTAAAAAATACGGAGGACAGAGTGGCAGAGGCTACACACAGGGGAATGACTTGCAGTGTACCATGAGGAGACTGTTTCTCCCAAATTTTGATGGGTCATCTAAGAGCTCATCTAAGGCATGGGTTGAGAAGTTGGATTTTTACTTTCAATTGAACTAGATGACTGAAGGAGAGGCAATCAATGTTTCCATGTTGCACTTGGATGGAGAGGCTCGTGACTGGTGGTTCCATGGATTGAATACGTTGGGGTCACGAAATATGATGAGTTCACCTGGAGGGTGCTAGAGAGGTTCGAGAGGAAGGACCCTGAGGAGTATTTTGGGGAGATGACCAAGTTCAAACAGACCGGGAATATGGAGGTGTACATTTTAGATTTCTTGAGGCTAATAGTGATGGTACTAGACCTGTCAGAGTCCAGGAGGATTTACATGTTCATAGAGGGATTGGAAAAACCATTACGGGGCCTAATGATGTCCAACATACCCACTACAATTCCGGACGTAGTGGGGAGAGCTAGAGACTTGTAGGATGCCCTACCCAAGGCTAGAGCACCACTGTCCAATAAACCAAGTTTCCAGCACAGAGGAAGAGACATGAGAGCTCCACCCCCAAGGGGCAATCAGGGATGGGGCCAGCTAGATGATGAGACAAGGAGGGACCTTTGGAGGAAGAAGCTTTTCTTTACTTGCTAGGAGCCATGGGCACTAGGCCATAGGTGTGTAGCAGGGAAGGACCACTACATAGAGGTATTCTTAGACACTGATGGGGATGAGGAGACATACTTTGATATGGGAGGATATGGAAGCACAAAACCCCAAGAGGGAGCGACTCCACCACCACCCCCAACAGCAGTAGGAGGAGCTACATTTTCACCTTCAGGAGGGGTCCTCGCATCACTGCGTGGGGTACCCAAGTTCTTGACCATGAGGATTAGAGGGATAGTGCAGGGGAAACATGTCTCAGTGTTAGTGGACATTGGAGACACTCACAAATTTATTGATTCCTAGATGGTGCAGAAGAGGGGCATTACTACAGAGGGGTTTGAGGGATTTTCAGTGCTGGTGCCATGTGATAGGACAATACAGTGCACGTGCTATGTCCCAGATTTGATATTCTGGAAAACAAAATATTGTTGGGCATCCGGTGGCTCTACGCACTTGGTAGATTCACCACTAATTGGAGGAAGTTGGAGATGGAGTTCTTGGATACTGATGGAAAACCAGTATTGTTGAGGGGCATCCACTCCTACCCACCATAAACAGTATCGGCTGATAGGATGGAGGTGTATTTACGACATGGATATATTGAATGGGCTATGGAGTTGACGATTTATGACGTTGGGGGTGTGATCAAGCCACCACATCCAAAGATTTAGGCCATCCTTGACAAGTGCCCAGTAGTATTTTGGGACCACCCATCCATCCACCTAACCGAGGATTTTAACACACCATTGAGCTATAGCTTGGAGTACAAGCAGTGATCACTACTCCCTACATGCATCCTAAAGCCTACAAGGATGAGATAGAGAGGGATATCCATGAGCTCTTGGAATTGGGGCACATCAGGCCTAGTTCTAGCCCCTTCGCTTCATTAGTTGTTATGGTGGAGAAGAAGGATGGATCTCTACAAATGTGCAATGATTACAGGGCCCTAAATAAAAATACCATGAAGAACTGCTACCCCATCCCACAGATTGATGAGTTGATGGATGAGTTGAGGGGAGCCAATTTCCTCTCGAAGATTGATCTGCGGTCCGAGTACCACCAGATCTGGGTTAGGGACAGGGATGTACCTAAGACAATGTTTAGGTGCCATTATGGGCACTTTGAGTTTTTGGTGATGCCTTTGGGCTAACCGATGCTCCGACCAATTTTTAATCCTACGTGAACCACATATTCCATGGCTAGTTGAGGAATTTCGTGTTGGCATTATTCGATGACATCTTGATTTACATCCGGACTTGGGAGGAGCACTTGCAGCATGTGGAGGCAGTGTTGTGTATCCTAGAGGAGCAACAATTTTACGCAAAATTGTCTAAGTGTGAGTTTGGATTGACCGAGATGCTTTAAATGGGGTATATCATCGGTGTTGATGGAGTGAGGGTGCACAAAGAGAATATTAGGGCCATCCTAGATTGGCCAGAGCCAAAAAAAGTGACCGAGCTTTAGGGTTTTGTGGGCATATGCACCTATTACCGAAATTTCGTGAAGGGTTTCTCACAGTTGGAAACGCCGCTTACAAACTTGACCAAGAAGGTGGCATTTACTTGGACCACCACAGTGCAGGAGGCTTTTGAGCACCTCAAACAGGTAATGAGAATTTTTCTATTACTAGCACTCCCTAATTTCACTCACCCTTTTATCTTAGAGTGTGATGCATTAGGAGAAGGAGTGGTGGTTGTTTTGATGTAGGGAGGGAACCCCATATCTTTCAATAGTTGGAAGCTACTGCCCCATGAGAGATTGTACCCCATTTACGACAAGGAGATGTTAGCCATTATGCATGCATTAGCCAAGTTCTGACAATACTTGGTGGGGAATAGATTCAGAGTGAGAACTGACCACAATAGCCTCAGGTTATTTTTGGAGAAGAAACAACCACAGGAGAGGCATCAGAAGTTGGTGAGAAAGATTCAGGATTATGATTTTGACATTGAGTGTGTCAAGGGGAAGCACGTAGTGGTTGATGCATTGTCTAGGAAACTAATGTCAAGGGGAAGCACATAGTGGTTGATGCATTTTCTAGTAAACTAACTTCCCTTTCTTTGATGACAATTGCTTTGGATTGGAAGGCCCATCTATTGGTCGAGTATTCCAAGGATCGATTTGCATGCGAGGTCCTTGAGGGGAAGGTGATTGATGATAGATACCGAGTGATGGATGAGGTGATATATTAAAGGGACCAGATCTATTTGGTGGAAAACTCCCAACTGTAGGAAAATATTCTACAGGTTGCCAATGATTCACCTCTGGTAGGGCATCAGGGGTTTAAAAAAACCTACAGGGCCATTCGAGAGAGGCTCTCTTGGAAGGCCCTTAAGGATCATGTTCTGTGACATATCCAGGAGTGTGAGGTATGTCAATGGAAAAAGGGGGAGTTGTTACACCAGGCAAGCTTGTTGCAGCCCATTCTTATTCCCAAGGGGAAGTGGGAGAGTATTTTGATAGACTTCCTTACTAGGTTTCCCACAGTGCAGGGCCAAGATTGTATCTACGTGAGGGTAGATCACTTAATGAAGTATGCATAGTTATTCACTATTTCAGCCCAGTATCTAGCCTCACAGGTGTTCGAACTATTTTTCAGGGAGATCTTTTGACTGCATGGTCTTCCCAAGACCATTTTTAGCGACCGTGACATTCATTTCCTGGGTGGATTCTGGCAAGAGCTATTCTGGTTGGTGGGCACAAATTTCACCCCTAGCACGAGCTGCCATCCTCAAATTAATAGGCAGACAGAGATAGTTAACAAGTGGTTTGAGGGCTACTTGCGTAAATATGTGAGAGGGAAGCAGAGGGCATGGTTACGGTGGTTGCACATGGGGGAGTATTCCTACACCACCTTCCACATGTCAATATGTATGTCTCCTTTCCCCACTTTGTATGGTTATGATGCTTTGACATTTTTTGATGTTATGTTTGGAGACAGCAAGGCCCCACGGGCAAAATATTGGATCCAAGAGAGCCAGGATATCTTGAGGGCTCTCTAGGATAACTTGAGAATGGCACAAAACCAACAGAAAATCTATGCAGAAAGGGGTTGCATGGAGAGGCAGTTCGAAGTTGGGGACTTGGTGTACCTTCAACTTCAACCATAAAAAAAATCCACACTCAATCAAAATGGGGCCTAAAAGCTCAAGCCCTTCTTTTAGGGACCATACTGGGCCACTCGGAAGGTGGGGGAGATGGCCTACGAGTTGGGGATACTCTCGAAGAGCCAGGTGCACAAAATTTTCCATGTGTCCTGCCTGAAGAAGGCCTTGGGACAAGAGTTTACAAAAACTACTAAGTTACCCCCTATGGATGATGAGGGACACTTGGTGCTACAGCTGGATGCCATTTGAGGAATAGAGTGGTCAAGGATTTTTTTATCAAGTGGAGGAATTTACCAAATGAGGATGCCGCTTGGGAGGTAGAAAAAATCCTCCAACACCCATCACTACAGTTGCTTCAGGACATGAAACATATTGGTGGGGAGGATTGTAATATTCCTAATTAGCAATTCTGCTAACTAGAATATTAATTTTTTTCAATTTTGTATTTTTCTAAACTTTTGGCCAAAAGGATGTGGGCTTGGGGACCCATGAATAAGAATTAATATACTATAGGCATTTCACATTAGCCTAAGCCAAAAATTGCAGCTCTAGTGGAGAACGATGGCCCAATGAGGAGAGAATTTGTAGCACATGGGGACAACGCAGTGATTTGCTCGAAGAGGATGCAGCGTAGTCATGAGGTGGGCCCCAAGGGAATGTTGGGAAGCTTGGGAAAAAAGGAAGCAAGCAATATGATTTTTTTTGTTCAATCATCCATTTCAAATTTTTCTTTGACATAGAGAACGCTTGAGTAGGAATCCAAGTCTGCAAGTGTTTTTTAGCACATCGAGTGTCTTCAAGAGAAGATCCCAGCCTCAACTTCGGTGGAATTCGAGTGCCAACCCAAGGGAGGTGTCTTGCCATATTTGATCATTTCTAGCAGCAGATACTTCATCCACAACACAATGGCATCTACAACAACACAATGATTGTGCAATCAAAGAGGGGATCACTCCGGGAGCTTGGGGAGTGAGAGAAGATTTGGTGGGGCGGCTCAGAGCTTCCTAACAAAGAATTTGTAGGCATTTTGGTTTCCTTCAGCAGCAAAATTTCCAAGAGGACCAAATTTCCTAGCAACTCAGTGAGTGAAGCCCAAGAGGGCCAATTTATGGGGTTTTTCATTTAATAAACCCTTTGTGGGTTATTGTGGGTGTCCTGAGTAGAGTCCATGGTTAAAATCCCAAAATTTTCTTAGCAGTATTGCAGGCCCAAACAACAGATAATTCGGAAAAGCAACAACATTTCTAGCTAGGGACAACATAGAGCTACAACCACATAGTGTACTTTCTGAGGGTGATTTCCAGCTTGTCTCAGAGGCTATCTCCAGGTTTCCTTGAGCAAGCTCGGGTGTCTTCATTCTAGCACCTCCATTGTACACATTTTCCTCAATTTAATAAAATGGATCAACTCAGTTTTATAGCTCAATTTGTGTTCTGACAGTGTAATTTCATTTGTTGTTTGTTAATTTCTTTTGAGTGCCTGTTATTATTGTAATTTATCGTTATAAATATTACACAATGATGCTAGAGGCAAATGATATCATCAAAGGATCTCAAGGCGGAAATATTTTATAAGTTCATCATGGCAAGCTCCATCCTCTAGGTACCAAAGTAAATTTTTTGGTTATTTCTATTCTTGTACAAATTTTGGGCATTTGGAAAAGAATTTTAGGGCATACAAGGACAAATATAATGTTCCCCATCAGTCTATAAGAAGAAACTTTGCAAGAAGAAATTACGCCTCATTTATGTACAAAATTGAATGCTACAAATGTCATAATAATGGTTATATAGATCGTCATTGTAACTTGAATTGTAACAACCAAGCATGAAAATAAGGTTAACAAAGTTTGGAGAAGGAAGCACGTTGAACCACAAGGAGATCACATGGAATGTGTCTTGTGTGAGAATTTGGTGACCCAAAATCCTATTGCAACAATAGATACTATTTCTTATAATTGTTAATTCTACTTATAAAATTATATGTTGTTTCCTATGACAAATATCGAAATAAATACACTACAACCTTCACAAATAAATTGCGGAAGAAATAAAACGTTGGAAGAAAATGCTAGCACACACACACAAAATAATGTCGTTATTTTTGGACAATGTCCCTGAAAAAACCAAACTCAGGAAAACTGGTGTAGTAGTTGAGGGTTTTAATATTATGCAGCAGTGAAATAATATGAGTACAAATTGATGCCCAAACTAGTAATCCTACAAAGAAAATCTAGCAAGAAAAATAGTGAGGAAATTCCTCACTCCATATGATCAGGAGATCAAGTCTCTTGTAGAAAAATGCTCAAAAATGAAGTTTCTCAGAATTGGTCCAAACCAGATCGACTGGAAAGAGCTCGGAAAAACGATCTTGTAGACGTGAATGGCACTAAAAACCGACGTCGTATGAGGAAGATATTTACTTTTAAAGTTTTCCAATTTCAATTAAAAAATGGCCAAATTTGACTTTATAAAAAAAAATTTATTAAAAAAAGAATATTTCACATAATATTCTGGGAATATTTCATGGAATATTCCACAAAATATTCTGCGGAATATTCTGCAGGCAACCAATGGAAGGGTGCCACATGGCCAGCCTGGAGGCTGCCACGTGGCCCCAAGGTCGATTGAAATGGCATTTAAAATTTTTCTATGATCGCGGCAGGATTTGAACGCGGGTCGGGCGGACACAAATGGAATGGCCTAGCCATTAGACCACTTCTTTCCCCTTAATGTTCTTTAAAACCATGGCTATGCTTTTTGTCTCATCTCCTGAGTCTGACCCTAAGTCTTGCTCAATTGTTGCTACAATTTTCTCCTTTTCTTTGGTCTTGTTTTTGTTCTTGAATTTTCTAGTTTCAATTCAGGATGAAGCTTCCAACAATGATATTCATCATGCCTTGTCTTTGAATAGTTCTTGCAAAATAACTTTCCTTTTTCCTTTCTTGAATTAGCAATTCTCTTCTTTCCTTTGTTTTTGAAATTACTATCCTCATAAAAAGTATTCTTTCCTCTAGCTTCTAAATTTGTAGCCTGCACACAGATTTCATCTAAGCTGGTAGGATTGAACATTAGAATAGTATGTTGTAGATAATTGTGAAAACCTCCTATGTATTTCAACAAGGTGTCTTGACTTTGTAAGTCTACCCCAAGTAGAAGTGCTCTCCTTCTAAACTCTTGGGTATAATCTTGCACATTTTGACCCTTAAGTTGCCTAAAATTTTGCCAATTAATGATTTCTTTCTGAATATGAGCAAGAGGATAAAACTGTTTCTTAATAGCTGTAATAAACTCATTCCAAGTTAGAGTTATCTTACCATGTTTTTTAATTTCCTCCTTGGTCTTGGCTTCCCACCAAACCAAAGCTGCTCCATCCATTCTCAAAGAGGCTAATTGGATCTTTGTGTCATCATCATGCAAATTCTGAATCCTTAGATAGACTTCCAGCTGTCTAATCCAGTTATCCAATTTTTCTACATTCACATCACCATTAAACATCGGCAAGTCAAACTTTACATCAAGATTTAACAAAGGATTTTTAAGAGATTTGTTTTGTTTTGTGTGACTGATTAACAGAAGTAGAAGAGGATGATGTGGAGGAAGAGGATGATGATGGAGATGGTGGATCACCATTTCCTCCATTCCATTTCTTAGACTCATCTGTGTCTTTCTTTCCTCTTGAAGAATCTCCTTCCTCTCTTTGGTTTCTAGACCCTTCTCCAGCAATCCTATCATTTCTCTCCTGGTATAGGATCCTAACCATCTCAGTCATGTCCAAGAAAGCTTTTCTAAAGACTCTTTCTTCTTCCTTGGGATCCATTTCCTCATGTACTTCTCCTTCTCTGGAAGACATGTGTGTGGCTGATTCTAAGGCTAATGAGGATGAAATGGAAGGTGGAGATAATGGCACTCTAGCCCTCCTTGGTTTAGGATTAACTTGTTCTCTAACCAATTGACCTTCCCCTCTTTTCAATTTCAGCCTAGTAAGCATCAAATTTTGCAGAATAACACAATCTTCTTGCACAAATTTCACAAACTTCTTAAGCACAACCTAAAGCTATGATACCAATCTGATCTGAAATTGTGAGAACAAAGTATTTCTCATACAAAGATTGACAGTAAGGTGCTTTTACTGGTTATTTCACCTTTACTAGAAAGGATGAAACCAGAAGCTTCTGGCCCACAAGTTGGCTCTGCCTAAAGAAATAAAATGTAAACATTGTAATAGATCCGATCAAAAAGTATTTGTTTATGTGCAAAGTATTCATTAATCCAAATTTTATGTGTGAATAAGCAATTTTAAGTATTCTGCAAATGAAGTAATGTGGTTTGAAGTTGAACTAATGATTTTTGTTCATTGTATAATGTTGCTTGGGAAAAGTGTACTTATGAAAAGTTACTATTTAATGTAGCAGAATCTGAAATATAACAGCAAAAATGCACAGCATAACAGTAAGCATTTGTTTAAGTAGTTCACCCCTCTCTTGGGCTACCTCTGCTGGGTCCAAAAGCCTCTAATTAGGCTTTTCCCTTTTTCATTAATGCTCAAAATATGAATTACACTGTGTAGAAAGCCTCAAAAGGAAAAATAAGTTGCAAATTCAGAAACAGAAGGCTGAAATCAGTATAAATCAACTATTCATTCACCTCCATTGGATGAGTATAGTCCAAAACAATTGATCTTTCATTAGGCCCTAGTGGCTCCACAACCAAAATCGCTGGTAAAATCACTTATAGAGTGCCCTAATGGCTCTACAACCTGTCCCAACAGCTCCAGAATGCTTCAATACCCCAAAATAAAATAAAAAAATTCGTCCCAAAAGGACTTCCCTAGCCAAAGTTATGGCTAACTGAAGTTTGCCCAGTGTCACCTAGAAAAACTCCACTAAATGTGGAGAACTGGAGTTAACTTCAGTTAACTCCAACTTCATCGGCGATTATGGTTAATATTAAATGCTGGGTGGACGGGGTCACATGGACCACCGTCCAACCCGTCATTTTAATTGTTACAACAAACGGTCGGTTGTTTAAACCGCAACCGTTACATTAGCCAGAACTTCTACCTGTTCACATGATAAACGGTGGAATTAAATATAAAACAGACTGCGGAGTTTGCGCACCCGTTTGAAATTTGCGTTGGTTCCATGCGATTGGTTCTATGGAGAAGGAGGCTGGCCCTTAGGGGTTGGCCCGCTTTCGGGCCCCGCCCAAACCAACCAAACATTAAAATATATGTATGTTGCCATATTATAATAATATTCAAGTCGTGGTCTAATGGTTAGGCTGTTCCATTTGTGTTTGCCCGACCCGCGTTCAAATCCTGCCACGATCATAGAAAAATTTTAAATGCCATTTCAATCAACCTTGGGGCCACGTGGCGGCCTCTAGGCTGGCCACGTGGCGCCCTTCCATTGGTTGCCTGCAGAATATTCCCAAAATATTCTGTGGAATATTCTTTTTTTAATAAATTTTTTTTTAGAAAGTCAAATTTGGCCATTTTTTAATTGAAATTGGCAAACTTTAAAACTGAATATCTTCCTCATACGACGTCGGTTTTCAGTGTCGTTCACGTCTACAGGATCATTTTTTCGAGCTCTTTCCAGTCGATCTGGTTTGGACCAATTCTAAGAAACTTCATTTTTGAGCATTTTTCTACAAGAGACTTGATCTCCTAATCACACCTCCCAAATGGGAAGCTTTTGGACCCCAAAATCTCTTTGACTAGTGAAACTCATAATGTGGAGACTGATTCTCCACTCTTCCACCCTTGAATAACTGAAATCTACCTGATTTCATCAAATGAAGCTTTTGAGAAAATGATAATCTGTCTCTGGAATCAACTGATCGACCATTGCTAAGATTGACGGAGTCATGATGCAAATGATTAAAATTTGCAAAACAGCAATTGTAATTTGCAGAAAATAAACTTTTTCTACACTGATCAAACTTCCCAGAAGACTTAAAATAACTTTCACCTTGCAAACTGTTCCCATGGCGAATTCTACCATTCTGAAACCAACTTTGTCCCATGCTGAATTGTGTGTCCTTCTTGCTTGCACTGCTTTGCTTTGACACTTCATTCACTGCATTGGCTGACCGAAAAGGTAATTTTCACAACATAACATCATCTTATTTCAAAGACAAACTGTTATTAAACTAAGACAAATCATTAGCAACATCATAAAAAGGTGAATGCTCAAAATCTGGTCGTTTCAACATTAACAAAGTTAGACTTTGACTTGCATTAACCAATCTTTTCAACTGACTTGCATGGAGTAAAGAAGATTCCAGCTTCTTCTTGTGAGCTCTCACAATGTACTCTTTACCATCTTTGAACAAGTGATACTTGTTTTCATGGCGATGAAATATGGCCTTCCTATCAAATAAGTAAGGACTTCCTAAAACAATACCTGAGATATCAAGCGGAACCACATCAAGTTCAACTATGTCAATAAAGTGTGCAGTTATTGCAAAGCGCAATATGCACTTCCTTGAAACTTGAAAATTGGCATCCTTGCATATCCATCCAAGTGGATAAGGCTTTGGATGTGGAATGGTCTCAAGTTTAAGCTACTTGACCAAGTCTTCAGATATAAGATTTGCTTGTGACCCACTGTCAAATAGTGTGTCAATTTTGGTATGTTTTGAAATTACCCTCACATGGAAAAGCTTTATCCTCCTCTTTTCTTCATGAGTATCTTTGTGACAATTCAAAGAGCTAGAACTGGGAATTGTGTCTTTCACCACTTCTTTCCCCTTAATGTTATTTAAAACCATGGCTATGTGTCTTGATTCTTATTACAATATGGTAACATACATATATTTTAATGTTTGGTTGGTTTGGGCGGGGCCCAAAAGGGGGCCAGCCCCCTTCTCCATAGAACCATTCGCATGGAACCATCGAAAAATTCAAACGGGTGCACAAACTCCACAGTCTGTTTTATATTTAATTCCAATGTTTATCATGTGAACAGGCGGAAGTTCCGGCTAATGTAACGGTTGCGGTTTAAACAACCGACCGTTTGTTGTAACAATTAAAACGACGGGTTGGACGGTGGTCCATGTGACCCCGTCCACCTAGCATTTAATATTAACCATAACCGCCGATGAAGTTGGAGCGCGCCCGCCATATTTGGCCTTTGTTGCCATTTTTAATTGGAGTTAACTCCAGTTCTCCACATTTAGTGGATTTTTTCTAGGTGACACTGGGCAAACTTCAGTTAGCCATAACTTTGGCTAGGGAAGTCCTTTTGGGACGAATTTTTTATTATTATTTTGGGGTATTGAAGCATTTTGGAGCTATTGGGACAAATTGTAGAGCCATTAGGGTGCTCTATCAGTGATTTTACCAGCGATTTTGGTTGTGGAGCCACCAGGGCCTAATGAAAGATCAGTTGTTTTGGACTATACTCATCCAATGGAGGTGAATGAATAGTCGATTTATACTGATTTCAGCCTTCTGTTTCTGAATTTTCAGCTTATTTTTCCTTTTGAGGCTTTCTACACAGTGTAATTCATATTTTGAGCATTAATGAAAAAGGGAAAAGCCTAATTAGAGGCTTTTGGACCCAGCAGAGGTAGCCCAAGAGAGGGGTGAACTGCTTAAAAAAATGCTTATTGTTATGCTGTGCATTTTTGCTGTTATATTTCAGATTTTGCTACATTAAACAGTAACTTTTCATAAGTACACTTTTCCCAAGCAACATTATACAGTGAACAAAACTCATTAGTTCAACTTCAAATCACATTACTTCATTTGCAGAATACTTAAACTTGCTTATTCACACATAAAATTTGGATTAATGAATACTTTGCACATAAACAAATACTTTCATTGATCGGATCTATTACAGTGTTGACATTTTATTTCTTTAGGCAGAGCCAGTTTGTGGGCCAGAAGCTTCTGGTTTCATCCTTTCTAGTAAAGATGAAATAACCAGTAAAAGCCCCTTACTGTCAATCTTTGTATGAGAAATACTTTGTTCTCACAATTTCAGATCACCATAGGCAAAATCCGAGCACTAACCTCAGCTCAAAAATCAGTCGTCCAAACTGCCTCTATGTAGTTACTGTGCCACACTACCGCAATCTCTGCATCACCCAGTGTGTCACAACTTCTCAAGTCGTGTGCTTAGCTGTTGTTTGGGAAACTGGCTCTCCTGGCCTTTGGAACCTTTGCCCAGCTTTCGACACTGAATCACTACTTATCCCTAGCAAATATGGATTTTCATCTAGAGGCTACTACATTGCCTCTGCTTCAACCTCTCTATGGCACTTATGCCTCTCTGCAAATGCACTCACCAAAACTGGAATGCCTCCTTCGACTTCATTGTATATGCCCCTCTCTCACTGCTTCGATCTCATTGAATGTCTCTCTGACCAAAAAAAAAAAACCTACTACTCTACTCTGGAAATCGATTTCCCAATCAAATTGAGTTGCTTAAGTGTGTCTTCTCCAAGCCCCATCGACTTCTTCCTATAATCCTTCACTGATACTTCAACGACCAAGATTAGATCTTAATCAATGGATAAGAATAACTAGAAATCGATCCATGTGAGTCTATAGAACATTCACACCATGCCTTAATTTATTCTGATTAATTAATCATATTCCCTAAGTTTAGACTTAGGAAATATTTAAAAATGGACTAATAATATAATTGTCATTTCTAGGTGGAATTACAGAAATGGTTTATGGTTTTTGGAGATCTCATGTATTCTAGCCTCTCCACAAAATTTCAAGTCTAGAATACATTCGATGCTACAAAAACTAACACTCCCTTTTAGCGAGGAATGTGTTCTAATACTACTACACCTCTGGTAGAAATACTCTACTTTTTCATTATCTCCTGTCACATTGCTGATGTCTAGTTTTTGTTGCCCACCACCTACTGTGTAACTCTGATATGTGTTGCATCTATGTTATTGTTGACCCTGCTAAATTGTTGCCAACACTGCATTTGCATTGCAACTTTGTTTTATCTACTGCTACTACAACTGCAACATCTACAACAGAAAAACATCCAAAATATTGAACCATCTGTGCTTAGTATGATGCATCTGTCACCCAAGTCCTAAATTATACTAGCATCTGTGTTGTCACTGAAGGCTTTTCGCTAATGTTGATTGTGCATAGTGCAAAATGCACTGCTACAAACTTTTCACTACGCTCTCCAGCATCTAACTGTTACTAGACTCTGCATTTTTCACTTTGGTTTATGACTGCATCAACTACCATTATTCCATCCTGCTACTGAATATTGTGGGCTCCTGTAGCAAGGTACTGATTCAAGAGTGGACCTCCTCAAGAATCATGCCCATCTGTAGCACTCTGGGGCTACAAAGCCAAGTGACCCCACCTCACTCCTGGAGGGATGTCTAAAAACGTGGCAAAGTCTTTCTCTAACCTATAGGATAGCCTATTGATCTCGGCAGGAGCTACCTTCTTGTCATGCTTCTCCTCCTTGTCCTTCATCTTGAGAGGACACTGGGTACTGTAATGTTCTACCTCGCCAAACCTGAAGCACTTGACCTTCGATAGGTGCTTCTTCTTCCTAAATTTCTCCCCCTCTCCCTGACTGGGACCCTTCGATGCGAGGGCCACATTGTCCTCTTGCTTCACCTGCTTCAACCCTATAATATTCCTAAATTAGCACATAGCTAATTGGAATATTAAATTTTTATTTTTCTCTTAGATAGAGGAATAAGAGGGTAGGGAGACCCATAAATCTCCTTAGTAGGAATAAAAGACACTCCTAGTGTGAATGGAGGTCATCTAAAAGTTGGATTGAAGACCCTTAGGTGTGAAAAGGGGACTAGATCATGAAGAATTGGTAAACTTTGACCAAATCAAACAACATTGTTATGGAGGAGTGGCATTAATGGTGGGACAACGTAGTTTTGGAGGGAGATTGATTGCATGATGATGGAAACCCTAATTAATGGGACCCAAGGTGAGAAGGCTCACATTTTTTATAAGGAAGAGGATGGAAGCCATATGGGGGAGGTTATGATTATTATTTTGATATGTTTGTTTAGACTTTGTGCTCTCTTCAGCTGTTTAGCTAAGATTGCTTGTGTTGTTTAGCACAGAGTGTTCCTGATCCAGAATCCCACCTATTTCCTTGAGAGGCCTCTTGGAAGAGTATTTTTCTACTATTTCCATACATCCGGCATTCTTTCCAAGCTCCAGTCTTCAGTTGTAGTGCAGTGTCTGATCAAATCTGAGTTGTGTTGCAGGGTGTTGTAGTGGAGGGTTGAGAAACCCACTTTCTGAGCTAGTTTTTCAATGGGGGAAGGATTCCTTCCATTGGGAGATTAACAAGGGAGGTTCTTAAGCATATATTCAGATCTTTGGCATCATGCCAATCTATCACATCTAGTGACAATGTAGTTTCAGCTGGGAAATGCGTTATTTTCTAGGGCAGTTTTAGAGGAGGATCTATTGGCTCTTTTAGAGTGTTTTCTTGTAGGTGAAGGGTTCAGCCTTTCATTGGAGGATACCTTGGAGGAGATCTACATAAGATCCATATTATTTCAGCGTTCCATTTCAGGGGCTTCATTTGCAATGATTCTTTAGCCCTAGGGCTATAGATCACCATTTGTATTTGGGTCTATTTCCAGAAACCCTTCCCAGGTTCTCTTGGAAAGGTGTCTAGGAGGCTAGATCTTCACTCCTAGCATTATTTGAGCTATATAACAACAGATCTACATTGATCCATCTTTACGCAGCATTTTATGCTTTAAAATTGTGTTTTCCTAGCTCAGGGCATTTTTATGGTAGTTATTTCTCATGTATTGACATATCTTGCTTGTGGAGGCTTGTTTTTTATTACTTGAGTGACTTGATCCTAAAGATCTTGTGTCTATTATTTGTTGATATGTTTAATAATATGGCTGTACATTTGTCTCATATCATGGTGTGATGATTTATTCACTGTTCTTTCCATTATTGTGTTCATGTATTGCTGCTTCCCCATTTGGGAATATTACAGTGGAATCAGAGCATAATATTGGCTCAGCCTGTGGATCTCAGCCATTATGCTATCATAAGAATAATAAGAAGGAGAAAGAGATCATAATGGTGGAAAGAATGAGTTTTATCTCATCACTTTTCATATATAAGAAGGACCTCACCAAGGAGGACAAGCAAAGGAAAATGGAGAAAAGGATTGAAACCACACTAGGGTTTCAAGATGAGAAAGGTCCATGTAATTCCTATCAGCAAAAAGAAGAACTGGTATTGTATAGAGCTCCAAAGAAACAAGCTATGCCCTTTTCTTTTGAAGAAGAAGACAAGAGGCATGGAGATGAAGGAAACTTAGATCGTGAGATTCTAAGTGAGTATCTTGCAGAATATAAGTCTCAACCTAGAGATTTCAAGGAGAATCTAACTCTCCCACATTTCATTCAACTCAAAGAACAAAGGAGAGCTTGCAGTAATAGAAGAATAAAGGGAAACATATTTTTATTGTCTACCTTTGGTGGGTCATCCTCATGCATAGTAAGAGCTTGGGGAATGAGGTTGGATGCATTTTTCCTGCTACATCCAGTATTAGAGGAAGAATTTGTTGAGATTGCAGCGCTGCATCTTGAGGGTGAAGCAAACATTTGGTGGTTCAACCATTTGAGTCATGCAAAAGTGACTTCATATGTAGATTTTACTCAAAGGTTGATCAAGAAGTTTGACAAGAAGAAATTAGAGGGGAAGAGGCCTTCACCACCACTTGCTGCAGGAGCACTTGCATCAGGAGAAAGAACGCTTGCACCTTTGCAAAGTGGTCTTGATCTCTTGACATCTAGAGTCCCATGCACTATTCTGGAGATGCATGGGGAGGAGGAGACTTGTACCAGTGTTGATGTAGCCATAGAAGAGAAGCCATCATCATCAGTAGTTGGGAAATCCATCACACCAGAGGAAGGAACCCTTGTAGCAATACAAGATGTTCCCAAGCTTTACCAAGGTATGCACATATTTCCATTTCTTGTTATTTCAGCACATCATATGGAGGATTATGGAAACATGTTGTTAGGGCAAATGCATGGCCTAGGGTCAAAGCACCTTTCTGATTTAGAGCAGCAGAAAATCATTGTGCTAAGGACCCTTGATTTGTTCAAGGAAGAGATATACAGTCATCCTAATGTATCATTGTTGAGCTGCACACAAATCTTGGTGTTGGAGTGTAGAATTTTGGAGGATGGGATGAACATTGTCCTGAGCAGAGCAATGTAGAACTATGTGTTCAACATTGAGCATTATCTTGAGACAGCTGATGCACCATTATGGAGATCAGCAGTGCTGTCATTGAGCAACAGTGATGAGTTGGAGGCTCAACCATTATTGGAGCATTCCAATGACCTTTCTACATGTATAGCAGAGGATAGGCAGATGGTTGATGGAGGGTATCTTATGAAGGATGACATCTTCCATTATTATGATGGGTACTTCTTGATGAGCACTTCATATCTTGATAAGAAGTTTCTGCCTACATGTTATTTGGATCCTTATGGATTCAACTTGGTCATTGATGAGTGGTCTTAATTTCAAGATCTCTGGGAGATTTCATTTCAACATCCCATGAAATGCAAAGATAGAAATCTGATTTGGGAGGATGGTGTTCTCCATTGGAGAAATACCAATTTTGGGCATGATGATAAACACTCACCATTGGTTGGATGGGTGATGTTGATGAGCAAGAGGCTGGAAAGCCATTTGCAGATCTATGACACAGGGTCGCAGGAGGCAAGGCTGCGTTGGCTACTCTTGAAAGAGTTTGGTCATCATATGACACATTCTATTTCAAAGAGTATGTTGGTGGATGGGACTTGGCATGGCACTTGCATCATATGGCAGCAAGTAGTTTGGGTGCATTGTGTTGATATGACATTCTTCATGTCAATCATCATGTTTTCACCTCATTATTTGTATGATGTAGGTGTGAGGAGGCAACAAGAGTTGTTGTTGCTTTGGAAACTCTTGGGAGAGTATGGGTTGATTTTATCCCATGCTTTGCATGATGTTGCAGGAGTAGGTGATGGAACTATCATGGTGAAAATGGGCTACTCCTTAGCCTTGGAGGATCAGGAGGTATTTCCACTTTGGAAGGAATATTCCATGTATAGCAGCATTATGGTAGATGACTTTGGCATTTGGCATGTCAAAGAGTGGAGTTATGAGATGAAAGGAGCCTTATTACAAAGGCCAACAACGTTGTCACTTGGGGGCTTGGATTTTTTGATGGAGTGTTCCGAGGATCACTTCACATATGATGCACTTGATGGGAAAGTAGGGTATAGTGAATGGAGACATCAATTACCATGATATGATCTTCTTGACTTGGATTTCCATGCATAAGAAGAAAGATCTTCATGCAACACATAGTTCATTCCTCTTCATGGGAGTATATCATACCACTATGGAGGGCTCATTCATGGATCTTATTATCAGATTACTCTCAGTACATGGTAATAATTGTGTTTTTGCACTTATTGATTATCTAACACAGTATTTGCATTCTCTTACCATCTCTATACAATGCATTGCTCCACAAGAGGGAAAGCCTCAATTTGGGCTTCATGGTCATTTTGGGATCAACACCTATGATGGAGAGAGCCATTTCTTGTATGGCTTTGGGAAAGTGTTGTACTATTTCCTATATTCTCAGTTGATATACAATGACATTTACTATTTACTAGTAGATGTGATGACATGCACAACTAGAAATTTGTTAGGAGACAGCTTGCCAAGTTATTTTCTGAAATAACAGTTAGAAAAATTGTGTTGTGACTACTTGAGAAACTGTTGGTACTTTCCAACACTATGTAAAACCTTTAGTGTCTCTTTCATTTGGATTCCATGTGATGATAATGTCATATTCATTTTATATGGATTGATCTAGGAAAGAACCAAAGATTTGGTTTTTGAGGATCCAATTGCATTTTTGCTTCATCAAGGCAACATTATTAAAGCCCAAATTCAGTAGCAGCTCTACACTTATCATAAGTGGAGAGAGAGACAACGTGGGATGGAAAATTTGATCCATCATGTTCAGCTATGCAGCCCACCCTCTTTGTAGGAGCCTAATATGGAGGAGATGTTTCATGAGTTGCCATGTTGGAGGGTGACTCACTTTTTGTGGGTGATAGCTTGGGGATGGAGGCTCCATATGGGAATGATATTTCCCAATATATTTTAGATCCCATGCCTCAAGAAGGCCTCTATATCACACAAGTTTCTTCCATGGATATTCCACTTGTTCATAATGAGATCCATTTGGAATTTTCACCAAAGGCATACTTATACACTTGGGAGGAGCAACTTGGAGACTTATTGATGAGACATCATCTTGTTCATTGGAGGAGCTTATCACATGGAGATGCTACAGGAGGAAGAGGAGAGGCTCTTTAGTTATATCCTGACAGTTGCTTGAGGACAAGCAACATTTGGGAGGGGAGGACTGTAATATTCCTAAATTAGCACACAGCTAATTGGAATATTAAATTTTTATTTTTCGCTTTGATAGAGGAATAAGAGGGTAGGGAGACCCATAAATTTCCTTAGTAGGAATAAAAGACACTCCTAGTGTGAATGGAGGTCATCTAAAAGCTGGATTGAAGACCCTTAGGTGTGAAAAGGGGACTGGAACATGAAGACTTGGTCAACTTTGACAAAATCAAACATCGTTATTATGGAGGAGTGACATTAATGGTGAGACAACGCAGTTTTGGAGGGAGATTGATTGCATGATGATGGAAACCCTAATGAGTGGGACCCAAGGTGAGAAGGCTCACATTGTTTATAAGGAAGAGGATGGGCCCCATATGGGGGAGGTTATGATTATTATTTTGATATGTCTTTTTAGACTTCGTGCTCTCTTCAACTGTTTAGCTAAGATTGCTTGTGTTTTTTAGCACATGTGTTCCTGATTGGGAATCCCACCTATTTCCTTGAGAGGCCTCTTGGAAGAGTATTTTTCTACCATTTCCACACATTCGAAATTATGGCCAAGCTTCAGTCTTCAGTTACAGTGTAGTGTTTGTTCAAATCTGAGTTGTGTTTCAGGGGGCGTTGAGTCCCAAATCTGCATCTTTTCCATACACCTTTCTATACCTTTTTCATTCACTTGAACCTTCCCAAGTTGTCAATATAATTGTATATTAATTGCAAAAGAGCATCTAAAATGGTTTTTAACTATATTTTTGTGTCTGCTGTTTGATTTAGATTTTGCTCATTTAGCTGCGGAATCTTGCCACTTTCCGCAGCCATTTTGTGAAACTCTATGTTACAGGTGTCTTCAGGAAAAATGAGCCACATGGGCAAGTCAGAAATGATGTGGACATGGATCGTGTCCTATTGGCTCGGGAAAATTCATCCAGGGAGGCTGCGGTCAAAGATGGCCAAGTGCAAGTCAACCGTAGAGTCCCACGGTGACAGGACTCTGTTTCTCGTCACGTGGAGATTTCTATGGCCGTTTCTGAATTGTGGGAGACAAATCAACACTTGTACATGGCTCCATAAGCCGAATCCAGCATCCACTTCTCATAAATTTACTCCTCAACGCAGCCATGATCCTAGATCCTTGGACGTAATGGTTTACGTGTTTTGTATCAGCATAAACTTTAGGAAATTAGTTACATCACCTTCAGTTATAAATAATGCATTTGCATACACATATTAGATTAGTCTCTGTTAGTTTTTATTAGTCTCCATTAGCTGCTAGATAGCTCTGTAATGTAATTACGTTGCCACTGTGCCGTAATATCACCTTTCTGTTATGACTGCATTTTAATATATAAGAAGACTCTGTTTCCAAGCGTAATTCGTACTTGAAGTCTGTTGCCAAGGCTGGTGTAGAGGGCCCCTGCACACGCTGAGGTTTTGTGCATTATTGTATAGTTCTTGTTTTATTTCTTTAAGCTCATTGTACCATAATTCATTCATGTGTTTATACATTGCATCTTTCATGGTATAGATTCTTCATTTCTGTTTATAATCTTTCATGTTTTACATTTTACTTCTATATTTCATGTTTTATGTTATTGTTAACTGATCAGTGTTCTTGTTTCAGGTTATAAATAGGCAGCCCGAGCATTTGCATAACTTTTTGACTAATGACATGGAATTAATATTGTTCTGCTGCTAATTTACTTTTCTTAGTTTTTGTTTAATTTCAGTACTGCTTTGTTTATTTCAGTCTTGCACATTTGTTTCAGTAGTTAGATTTAGATATATCAAATTGTTCATGTCATTTTCAGTTACCCGAAAAGCCACAATCGGACCGATGGTGAGGGATTGAAGTATGAATGTATAGTTTGATATTAGTTTACTTTCTCATGATATATTAAATTTTCAAGACATCTTCTGCCATCTCCTCGAAGCTAGCCGGACTGGATGGGGAGTGGGATTGAATTATGAATGTGTAGTTTGATATTAGTTTACTTTCTGCAAGTTAGAAATATTAAATTGCTCATGACATCTTCAGTTACCTCTGAAAGCCACAGCTGGACTGATGGTGAGGGATTGAATTATGAATGTGTAGTTTGATATTAGTTTACTTTCTGCAAGTTAGATATCGGGTTACTCAAGTTGTTTATGGTTACCTCCGAAAATCATAGCTGGACTAATGATGAGGGATCAGAAGATAAGTTGATGTAATTTGATTTAGATTTACTTTGTTGCAACTTTTGGATTTCTTTCAGCATAGTTTCTTTTGTGTTTAGACAACATCAAGGATAGTTTGGTTTTCATGCTCAATAGTTCACTGTTTGATTTATTAGACTAGTAGCACATTTTCATTTCAGCAGCACATTTTAATTTCCTTTCAAGTTTTGTCATTGTATGTTTCAAATTCCTTTTTAAGTTTCAAGTTGGTAAATCATTATAGAGGATATCATTTCCTTGAACAATCATAACCATACTTGTTTTTATTTTAGAGTTTCCATCTCACATTAGAAAACCAAAAATGACAAAAAGTTAAGAAATAGGTTATCTTGCACATATAGTGCGCCGCACTTCATCAGCTTACGAATCTCGGATTGATAAATTAATGTAGCAATTTAGGACACACTAAATTGACCAAACATTTTGGCGCTGTTGCCGGGGAAGTGTAACTAGGTAGTCAATTTCTTTAAAAAAAAACCAAAATAATAAAAGAAGGGAAAACTTGATAACTTCTTGAAGTATGCTCTCCTCTTGCACCTAGTGTGATCTGGAGGATCAGAAAAGAGAGTTATTGGTTTAGTAATTTCTTAAGTATGCTCTCTTCTTGCACCTAGTGTGACTTGGAAGATCAGAAAGAGAATTATTAGCCCAACTTTAAAAAAAATAAAAATAAAAATTGACATGCATAGAGCAAGAGATTCTAGGGGAAGGTTTATAGCTAAAGCCAAGAGTTCGATTTTCACAACTCCATCTTCTTCAAGGCATAGACAAGAATCACCACCATCTACCCCTAGCCTTAAGATTTTTGGAATTCAAGGAGCAGCTGAATTAGAGGATTCTCCTATACCACCTACCAAATCTCATTTAGAAAAGGAAGAGACTCCCTCTCATCCTCCCTTGATAGAAGAATCAGAGAACTTTAAGGACTCTAAAGAAACTATCATGGCAGAGGAAATAATAGATGGATTTGGAGGTAGAGGTAGAGGTAGAGGAGGAGGAAACAATGGAGACAACAATGGTGAAGATAATAATGGAAGAAATAGGGAAGGAGACAACTTGTTTGGATTCCCTATAGTTGATGAGGAAACTCATACAACAATGAAAAATATCTCACCATCTGTCCTCCCCAACTTTTATGGATTGCGAAGTGAGGATCCTGAAACATTTCTGTTTGAGTTTGAAGTCGTGTGCCGAACCTATGACTATATGGAAGACTCTCAAAAACTCAAACTGTTTCCTTCAAATTTGAAGGGAGCTGCTTTGAAATGGTTCATGGGATTAGCTACTCAATCTATTAGGACTTGGAATGATATGAAACAAACATTTTTGGATAGATACTTGGATTATTGTATGCCCACCAATCACAAGGATGAGGTATTCAAAATGATGCAAAAAGAAGATGAAAATTTGGAAGATTTACTTGAAAGATTTCAATACAACTTAAAAAGAGAAAAGATGAGCAACTTAGATGATGAAACTTTAATAATAATAATAAAAGAAGGGAAAACTTGATAACTTCTTGAAGTATGCTCTCCTCTTGCACCTAGTGTGATCTGGAGGATCAGAAAAGAGAGTTATTGGTTTAGTAATTTCTTAAGTATGCTCTCTTCTTACACCTAGTGTGATCTGGAAGATCAGAAAGAGAATTATTAGCCCAACTTTAAAATAAAAATAAAAAAATGACATGCATAGAGCAAGAGATTCTAGGGGAAGGTTTATAGCTAAAGCCAAGAGTTCGATTTTCACAACTCCATCTTCTTCAAGGCATAGACCAGATTCACCACCATCTACCCCTATCCTTAAGATTTTTGGAATTCAAGGAGCAGCTGAATTAGAGGATTCTCCTATACCACCTACTAAATCTCATTTAGAAAAGGAAGAGACTCCCTTTCATCCTCCCTTGATAGAAGAACTAGAGGACTTTAAGGACTCTAAAGAAACTATCATGGCAGAGGAAATAATAGATGGATTTGGAGGTAGAGGTAGAAGAGGAGGAAACAATGGAGACAACAATGGTGAAGGAAATAATGAAAGAAATAGGGAAGGAGACAACTTGTTTGGATTCCCTATAGTTGATGAGGAAAATCATACAACGATGAAAAATATCTCACCATCTGTCCTTCCTAACTTTTATGGATTGCGAAGTGAGGATCCTGAAACATTTCTGTTTGAGTTTGAAGTCGTGTGCCGAACCTATGACTATATGGAAGACTCTAAAAAACTCAAACTATTTCCTTCAACTTTGAAGGGAGCTGCTTTGAAATGGTTCATGGGATTAGCTACTCAATCTATTAGGACTTGGAATGATATGAAACAAACATTTTTGGATAGATACTTGGACTATTGTATGCCCACCAATCACAAGGATGAGGTATTCAAAATGACGCAAAAAGAAGATGAAAATTTGGAAGACTTACTTGAAAGATTTCAATACAACTTGAAAAGAGCAAAGATGAGCAACTTAGATGATGAAACCTTGAAAGCCCTCATATTAAAAGTCATTAGAGATGAATGGATAGATATTTTAAACATGATGGGGAAAGGAGACATTTCTCAACTTCCACTTCGTGACATAACAGAACTATGTGTCCATCTCTCAAGAGGAAAATCTAAAACAGGAAAGGGCCTAGGGATCCTTCTCTTATTAGGGCTAACAAATCTGCAACTGGATCAGTAAGTAGGGCAGAGATTGGTAATATGCTTGATGAGTTCAAAACTAATATCTTAGGGAGCCTTAGTGAACAACTAGACACCCTTAAAATCCAAAACAAGCAGAAAGCAGAAACAGATGCTCTAGCCATCTTTTGTCCAAAATGTAGGAAGAAACATGCTTTAAGGGAATGTCCCTTGGATGCAAAAGTTGTAGAAACATGTATGATTTGCTCAGAGAATCATGAGACCAAGGATTGTCCATCAATTCCTGGACTCAAAGCTGTCTTTCAAGAAGATCCAGATTCAGTAGAATCTCTCTGTTTTGTTGCAAGAAGACCTTGGCAGGGACAACAAACTCAAGGGTTTAACAACCCTATGAATCTTCAAACCCCACCAAATTGGAATCCTTGGCAACAACCTTGGCCCCAACATCAAAATCCATATCAGCCATGGGTACAAGGGATGTAAAATCCTTATGGGAGATTTGCTCAATTTTATCAATATCCTCCATCTTTTCAAAATCAACAAGCTCCACAACTTCCAAACCCAAACCCACAACTTTCATTGCCATTTCCACAACAACAACCTTCTCAACAAAATCCAAATCCTCAACTCATGCTCCCATACCAACAAAAGACAAATCAACCTCCAGCTCAGCCATTGCCAAATCCTAACAATAAAAATCCTCAGAATACTTACATGGTAGAAGGACAACAATTTCCTACCTACATGATTATTCCTCTCAGTGATGTACAACTCAGATCTGGTAGAGTTTTAGAAAAACCTTCTATAGATATTCAAGAACAAGATACCTCTGAGGAGGACTCTCTTAAAGTCAATGAGGGTTCTGAGGAAGCATCTCTTCAAAATTCAAACATTCAAAAAGAAAAAGAAAAGTTAACACCCACAACTCCTATAGTTGAGCAACCTGCATCTTCATCTACACCTCCTTTTCCCGAAAGACTACAAATTGACAAGGGGGTGGAAAAACAAATCTTGTTGCCTAACTATGATTTTCTAGATGAATTGAAGAATGTTTGTATCAAGATTCCCTTGCTACAAGCCATTCGAGAGATTCCTATTCTAGCAAAAACAATAAAGGAGTTGAGTTTCAAAAGACCAGGAAGGAAACTACAAGACACAAGAAGAATCCACCTGGTAGGAAAGATTGCAGATATTATGATGGGAAAAATTACCATGCAAAAGTATGTAGATCCAGGAAGTCCAATTGTCAAGACACATATAAATGGGATAGAAATTCCAAACACATTGATTGACTTAGGAGCTGCTATCAACATTATGAGTAGACAGACTATGGAACAGTTAAAACTTCCTAACCTTATTTTTACACCTACTTTATTGCAACTTGCAGATCGATCGGTTATTAAACCAGATGGTGTATTAGAAGATATTTCAGTCTCCTTAGATTCTTGGGAATATCCAGTAGACTTTATGATTTTGACTCCCAAAAGTAATCTAGGAGGACATCCAATTATCTTAGGAAGACCTTGGCTGGCCACAGCTGAGGCTTTTATTAGTTGTAGATCTGGAGACATGTACATTTCTAATGGTAATTCGACAAAGAAATTCAATTTGTATCCTCCTGCAAGAGCAATTACAGAAATAGGAGACAATGATTGGGTCGATGATGAGAACACTATACAACCTGTCTTTACCATTTCTGAAATTAGTGAGGATAGTCAAATTCTCAACACATTAGAAAATTTTGAGATAACTTCAGAATATGACCCCACACAATTTCAGTTGGAATCTGACATAGAATATTTATCATCAAGACAAATGTCTCTCTACTCTATGGAAGAGTTTGGTAATTCTAACATGGAAATTTTTCCAAAGAAAAACATTTTAACATCAACAAGCATTTGGAAAAGTCAAGCAACAAGAAGAATTAACTAAAATCTTGCAAACATCAATGCATTTGCATGGGAGTACACTCATTATTGAAGTAGATGATCCAAGACTCATCCACACGACTACATTTAAGGTTATGAGACTAAATCTGTGACAAACTCAAACCGGATTGAATCTAGGGAGAGTGAAAGAAGAGCTCCAAAAACTACTCAATGTAAACTTCATTTATCCAATTTCAGATAGCCGATGGGTTTCTCCTCTGGTTATAGTACCTAAAAAGAATGGTAAATGGAGGGTATGCATTGATTACAGGGAATTGAAAAAAGAAACTTTGAAGGATCACTTTCCTTTGCCTTTTATTGATCAGGTATTAGATACATTAGCAGGTAAAAAGTACTTTTCATTTTTGGATGGTTTTAGTGGCTATAATCAAATTCAGGTAGCACCTGAAGATCAAGATAAGACCACATTTACTTGTCCATAGGGAACTTTTGCCTACCGAGTGCTTCCTTTTGGGTTATGTAATGCACCAGCAACATTCCAAAGAGCAGTACTAGGAATTTTTTCTGATCTAATCCATGATTGTGTAGAGGTTTATATGGATGATTTTACAGCTTATGGTAATTCATTTGAAGAGGCATTAGAAAATTTGGAAAAAGTCCTTATAAGATGTAAAGAAACAAACCTTTCATTAAGCCATGAAAAATGCTTTATGATGTTTACTGAAGGTATTGTTTTGGGGCATCATATTTCATGAGATGGGATTAAGGTTGATAGATCAAAAGTTGAAGTCATCTCCAAGTTGCCTATTCCAAATTGTCAAAGAGATGTTAGAAGTTTTCTGGGATTTACTGGTTATTATAGAAGATTTATAGAAAACTTCACTAAAATAGCATCTCCACTCTTCAAATTGCTTACAAAAGACTGTGAATTTAAATGGGATCTTGATTGTCAATCATCTTTTGAAACTTTGAAAACAAGAATATCTGAAGCACCTATCTTGAGGGGACCAAATTGGAAACTTCCTTTCCATATTTCTACAGATGCTTCAGATACAGCTCTTGGAGCTGTGTTGGGTCAAAAAGATTTAATTCCTTATGCCATTTATTACACCAGTAAAAATTTGACTCCCACAGAGTTGAATTATACTGTGACTAAAAAAGAGTTCTTAGCTGTTGTTCATGCAATTAATAAGTTTAGACATTACATAACAGGCTATGAAACTTTTATTCATACTGACCATTCTGTAATTAGATATTTAATGAACAAACCTGTTACTAATGGCAGAGTGACAAGATGGCTTTTACTTTTGCAAGAATTCAATATTACTGTGTTGGATAGACCAGGAAAAAAAAATACGAGTATACTTATTCAGGATTCAACACGTTAGAAGATTATTCTATAGAGGATGGTAAGGCTTCATCAATACTGTTTCAGTAAAGAAAAAAGAATCACACTTTGGTATTAAAGACATTACAACTATTTGGTTATTATGGAAACTACCTTCACATTTATTTCCAAGTGTTCTAAAATTATTCAAAGAGAGTCTATTCATGGATTTCTAAATCTAATTGTTTAAAACAGTACATCTGTGATCGTAAGATGTCGTGAAGATGAAATGCCTGAGTATTCTTAAGGCATGTCATGATGAACCACATGGGTCGCTTTGCAGGTGACAAAAAGGACGGCCTATAAAAATCCTTCTAGATGCTATTGGCTTATTCTTCCTCTTCAAAGAGTGCAAAACAATATGCCTGGATATATGACACCACAAAGAGAGAAATCATCTTTTCAAAGAAATGCCATTGCAAACACAGGTACTCATTGAACCCTTTCAAAAATGGGCTTTAGATTTCATTGGACCTATTAATCCACCATCTAAGCAAAAGAAGTATATATTGGTTTGTATTGATTATGTTACTAAATGGGTAGAAGCCAAAGCATTAGTATCTGCTACTGAAAATTCAGTTGTTCATTTTCTTTACGAGGATATTTTTACTCGCTTTGGTGTTCCAAGAGAAATTGTGACAGATCAAGGAAGCCAATTCACATCCAACTTGGTGGAAAAATTGATGGAAGAATACAAAATCAAGCACAGAAGATCTACTCCTTACCATCCGCAAGCAATGGTCAAGTGGAGTCTACAAACAAAGTTCTTGAAAGTATCATCACCAAAACTGTTCATCTACATAGAAGAGATTGGGCAGAAAGGCTTCCTGAAGCCTTGTGGGCCTACAGAACTACATGGAGAAATACAACAAGACATTCTCCCTATGAACTTGTTTATGGGAAGGAAGTCCTGCTCCCCATTGAGTTCCAAGTCAAGACCTTCAAGATAGCAGTTCAGCTGGGGATGGACTTATCAGAAGCCCAAAAGCATAGAATGGAGCAGTTGAACGAGCTAGATGAGATCAGACAAGAAGCAATTTTAAGAACTGATCTAGTTCAATATCAAAGAGCTAAATGGCATGACAAGTACATCAAAGAGAAGAAGTTTCAAGAAGGAGATTGGGCATTGTTATTTGATTCCAAGCTTAAAGATTTTCAAGGAAAATTTCAGACTCATTGGCTTGGGCCATATGAGATTGACAAGATCTTTAGCAATGGAGCGGTAAGAATCAAGACCATTGATGAGTTTCAAACTCCTCTTATTGTGAATGGCCACAGATTGAAAGTTTATCATAAGCCACTCTCAAAAGAGTATTTTGTCAAAATGTTTTAAGAAAATTCTGCAATCAGGCTGGTACAGAAGAATTCTTCTTCTCCACCAGCCTAGCTTTTGTTCTTTTCAGTTAAAAAAAAAAAGAAAAAAAAAATTGTATAAGCCTGAAAACCAATCACTGATTGGAAGTCTTATACAGAAAATATAGGGTGAAAATCAAGAACACC
>CM076574.1:139108484-139240239 GCA_034641835.2 Pinus albicaulis | reverse complement strand
TGAGCAAAGCTAGCATCATGTCGTCGAGAAATTCAGTAATTCCACAATGAAATTCTATCAAAGTTAAAACAAATCCTTTTCATCCATATTTAATGCCTACTTTTTCAGGTGGAACACACCCAAATTTAAGGACCACAATGCCATAAAATACAACTTTACCTAACAGCTGTAGACCTAGAACCCCCAACTTTGCGTGACATGTACAACTAAAGATCCTATGGTAAGCAGTGTGAGAAGAGAGTCATGGTCACTGAGTTGAGCAAGAGAAATAGTTTGGTATGACAACCTTACTTGTGATAGGTCTAGCTAGTAGACTACCAAACTACATGGTAATGGCATTCAAAATGTGAAAATTCCCATTTCACTTGGAAATAAGATGGTAGAGAAAGGTATAGATGAAAGGAGATATCTATCTATGGTAAATAAATCAAATAGTTCTATCAATTCCACCTTGCAACTCTAAGAGACATTGAATTAAATTTCATCTCAAGATAGGGCTTTGGGAGGACACTCTCAAAGCCAACCTTCGTTATGGATTTGAAACACATGGTAAGTATCAAGACTTAGCAACCTTATTTGCATAATTTTTTCTAGCATGGACCTTAATGTCATAGCCTTCTTTTGCCTAAAATGAATGCAAATTTCCTTGCAATTTGGCTTGCAACATTCATAATTCAAGCTCATGGAACATGATTGTGTTGCAATTGTGATAGCATCTGCTATATGCAGAAGCTTTAATAAAAAATGATCGAAAATGACATTTTTGCTCTGTTTTTTTCCAGATTTAAGGAAAATTACACCAAGTAGCTTCTAGCCTCATATGACCATCATGTCAAACTCATCTCAGGATATTGTCCAAGTAAGAGCCACCAAAAGCAAGCAATCTAGTATACATGACTCTCCAATTTCAATTAGCAGCAATGACAGTTCTAAGCATGGTGCAAACATTTCTCCAGATCCTCAATGGGGCATGTTTGATGATAATAATTTGGGGAGTGAGAGAGGGAGATGGTAGGAGAAAAAATTCAAGGAATCCATGGGAAATTGAAAAATATATAACTAATAAGGTTTTGAATAAGATCAAACTAAAAGTCCACAAGATAGGAAATAATTTGTGCCATTGAGTTGCTACCCGGATAATAGATGACATCTGGCATAATACTGTACACATTTTGTGCTTAACATCATGAATATTGTTAGTAATGGGTAGTTAGTGTGCATCAATTTCAGTGTTCAATCATCATGAGGATCATGACATCATGTCCTACCATAGCTTTTTTCCTATTCATTTCTATAGTTCTAATGTGATGGATGTTCTATGGAAGAATGTTTGAACATGATGAATCCTAGTTTCAATGTTGAAAGTTTTTTTCTAATTCATTTTCAATATAAAATGCTTCCTTTAACTATCAATAAAATATATTACATGTTAGTAATGTCACACAAAATGGTTCCCAGCTGAGAAGTCTCAACGATTGAAAAAATTCATGTGAAAATCCCTTGTATCTATAAAAAGTTGCCCAACAACATAAAGCCTATCAAAATTGACACATGGACATAAATTTTAGAAGAAAAATTTCTTTAAATCTGCTTGAAATAAGAGGGGGAAAAACCAAAATTATTTCCATAAAGGCACAAAAGCAGTTTTCATAGATTTCCAAACAATTCACTAACTATCATGATGAAACTTGCAATTAAAGGGGTACCTTATTTGTCTTTAGGAATGGACCACAACCATTATTATTTCCCTAAAAAATTGTGATAATGTAAATTCAAGCATCATTAACATGATAAAAATATTTGGTTGGCTTCTTATTCTTTGAAATAATGAGGAAAATTATTAACAACTTATCAATCTGGGGTAGTGGTGGATGACTACATGGACTAGCTATGGTGATTCTCGCCTTTAGAAATCAACAAAATTAGATTCATGACTTGGCCTTCTACTAGAATTTTGTGATTCCATAGAGAAAGCAGCTCGAGAGTATGAGAACCAATAAATTGTTTCCTGCTCATAGTGCAAAGAGATCCCCTAAATATTCTTGCAATTGGCATAGATATTGCACATCCTACTAACTTTTGCATTTGAAAAAAAAATTGCATCTAAATAATGAAGTCTTGCATATGTATTTTATTTGTTTTCCGAAATAAAAATTTGACCATCTTAGCCATTGTTAAAATCTAAACAAGAATTATTTCTTCTCTTACACACTTGAGAAATAGAATTCCATCTCTAATAATCTTTTGAGGTCTATGGAAGTTAATGGCCTAAGACACTTTGTAACCTATGAGAGAAACCTGTTAGGAAATGGGTGAAGTTGGTATTACACACCCAATTGGATAACCTCGAGGAGAAAACATTTCTCCCACTTTATTTGTTGGCATAACCTAGTAAGTGTTATTCACTAGCATGTATTTTGTAAAGGCCTTGATCTAGTTCCAATTCAACTCCATCCACCAGGTTGTAGAGGATTCCAAGCCTAATTTCATGAAAAGTAAGTTGGGGATGATCACATTGACCTGCTTGATGACACATGTCTATGAAGATTAACTACCTTGAACTATTTTTCTACGTAGGGAAAGAGACACATTCCCATGTCTGAGCATGAAAACGTTCTTTGATATTGTTAATGCCTCTAGTGTTTACTTCTACAAGTTCTATAGGCAGAGTCTGTAAAGGGCCAGGTAGCCTCTGGATCTCATCTTTTATGAAAGGTGACATATCTAGTAAATGCCCCTACAGTCAATCTCTGAAATGGATCTAAATAGAAGTTCTTCATTTTAATATCCATAAAACACAACAACTTTAAGGTAAACTATGTACATGTGTCATTTCTCCCACAAACTAAAGTGTATAAGTGGTAAATTTTATAACAAGTGTGCTCCCACCATGTAAAGCGCAATTTGGTGAACTTATCATTTTTATAATTTCTTTTTCGATTAAATTGAGTTTCACACATCAATTATTGCTTTGAAAGTTGTGTTCTACATAATTTGTGTACACTAAATTACAAATTGATTTTCTAAAATCTATTTTGTGTAAATGTCCACCAATAGATATATATATCATGGAGGATGAACGATGAAGATCAACTGAATCCCATATGGGGGTTCAGGGATCGGGGGATGTTCACGGTATTTAAATATAATCTTAAATCTCCATACATGTGTGTACATATGGAATTGATTTTTTATTAACTTTGTGAGTTAAATTAGTTGTTAATAAGTTTCATTTTTTAATTTTTAGGAGGTAAGAGGAGAAGGGTTTCTACTCCATCCATGGAGTGTGCCCATGGTTCAACCAGTTGTGGTATGGTTCACGCAATTTAATCAATGATTATGTATATGTATTTATATGTACACATAAATGTATTTTTCAATTGATTATAAATTCGTATTTGTTTATGAAGCTTCTCTCTCGTCTCGAGAGGTTGGTGGTGGTTCAAATCCACCTAGAGGGCCATAAATTAGTGGTAGCAAGTTGCGTGAAAGGGGTGATATTTATTCCCCCGAAGGCCAATCAACGGCTGTTGGTTCTTAGCAGGGTCATTTTGGGTCTGGTTCTCAGCAGGGTCATTCTGGGTCTGGTTCTCAGCAGGGTCATGTTGGAGAAGATGCTAACCAACAACGTCAAGGTTGCCATCAATTTCAATATTTTTTCATTAAATTTGTACAAATTTTTTTACATGTGTTTTTTCTAATATACGAAATTTTATATATATTGATGCAGAGGCCGAAAATGTTCCAACTAGTGGTCAAAAATAGACGCAGGGCAAACCACTACATTCAAGAAGAAGGTTGTCTTGCCAGCACAACTTATCATGCCGACATTACTGATATACCATGGGAAACAAACATGGCGCAATGCACCTTACAAAGGTGTGAAAAACTTCATGCAAAATTGCAGAGAGATCTCGTGGTTTTGTCTCTACCTGCTGAGAGTTGACAAAGCCTTGAAATAGTTACACATTCATTGGGCGAAATTGTAAATGTGTACAAAAATCTTGGGCCAACCACTAATACATTTGTAGAAGTGATGAGAAAGAGAAAGGAAACAGTGATGGGTCCAGATAAATTGGAGGATGTAAAACAAAAAGTTACAAAAGATGTGGCCAAGTCAATGTTTAATTTCAAGGAAGGGCCAAAAAGAAAAATGTTGAAGGTGCAATATTTCAAGCACCCAAACATAGCTCGCTATTTGTATGATAGGCACCTTGCGGCCTATGGAAGGCTCCCATGGAATGACGAGGTTCCTTTTTATTTTGCACAAATGTTTTACGTAGAATTTTTTTTGGGTATGAAACCCAACTACAATGACCTTCCGTCAGAATTTTTTGGCCCAGGGAAAGGTCGATATATAATGGTAAGGGTGCTAAGAGAGATGTGGATTTGCCTTGTCCTGAGCTGCCATTGGTGAGTCGACCTTTTCGGGTCGAAAATCTGCGGTCAGAGATGGATGCGACTTCTCAAATAAGTCGAGAAGCAAGGGATGTTATGATCAACAATGTTTACAGTGGATTGGGTGGAGTCGATGTTTGTTTAAATCGACAAAGAGCACGTGAAAATGCACGTGCCAATTTTGTGTATTGTACAGATGAGGAGATTGACAACATGAATGTTGAAGATCTCCAAATATATGCAAAAAATTGTTGCAATGGTTTGCAAGACCTAATTCTTCATGAGGAAGAGGGCACCGGAACGGTATGTGTTAATGACCTTAGAGTTTGAAATTATTTTAACATACATATACATGTGTACAATTTGTAATAAATACATGTGTATGTACATGTATACATTTATTTGTATGTACGTTAATCTAACAAAAATGTATGATTATATGTTAAAAAACCATTTGCAGTTCTCACACATGATGCATGACGAAAATGTTAATATCACGTTCGGGACCTCTGGTTCAAACAATGCACATGGGTCTGACCATCAAGATATGTTGGCAAATGTTAGTGTTTTTCAAGTGATTTTAAAATAAATAATTGTGCACACATGTACATGTATGTATATATAATTTGATAAAATGTTTTAACAGATACCGATTCCGTCCGATGTTTTTGGGATGGCAGTATCTTCTTCTTCCTTGGGAGATGTACCTTCTACTTCCTTGGGAGATGAGCCACCAGTATGGACAATTTTTCACAAGTTTAAAATTTATGTTTAAAAGTTATATATATATATATATATATACACATATATATATATATATATATATATATATATATATATATATATATATATATATATATATATATATATATATATATATATATTCCACCTCAAAATGTTCCATTAAAAATTGAGATATATATATATATATATATAGAGAAAGAAAGAGAGAGATCCATATTTGAGTTATTTAAAATTTTTTTGAATTTTTTGCTTTATTTAATTTTTTGATGGTTTTAGTACTTTTGGCATGTGAATGTGAAGTAATGTTGTCATCTATAAATTAATGTTGTCATCTGAACTACATTTGGCATGTTATGTAATGACATGTGTTATAATTTGTTTTGTTTTTAAAATTTAAGTTTTGGATGCTTGGAGTACATTTGGCATGTGAAGTAATGTTGTGATCTATACTTTTTTGTTAAATTAAAAGTTAAAAGTTTTGGATGGTTTCAATCTACATTTGGCATGTGATATAATGTTAAATGTTTTTATTGGATAGTTGAATTATAATTGGCATGGCATGTGAAGTAATGTTATGTATGATATAATCAAAAAGTTTTTAAAACTCAAGTTTTGGATGGTTTCAATCTACATTTCTCATGTGATATTTAATTTTTTAAATGTTTAATATTTTAATGTTGCACGATATATAATCAAAAGGTTTTTAAAACTTAAGTTTTGGATGGTTTCAATCTACATTTGGCACATGTGGTATATAATGTTAAATGTTTCTATTGGATCTAGTTGAACTATAATTGGCATGGCATGTGAAGTAACATTGCACGATATATATAATCAAAAAGTTTTTAAAACTCAAGTTTTGAATGGTTTCAATCTACATTTCACATGTGATATTTAATGTTTTAAATGTTTAATGTTTTAATGTTGCACGATATATTATCAAAAAATTTTAAAATTTTAAAGTTTTGGATGGTTTCAATCTACATTTGGCACATGTGGTATATAATGTTAAATGTTTCTATTGGATAGTTGTTCACTATAATTGGCATGGCATTTCAAGTAATGTTGCACAAATCCCTTTTGGATGGTTGAAGTACATTTGGAATCTTAAGATTTCTTTTGATCTCTACATGTAGTCTTGTTTGAATGAAAAAATTTCCAATAGGAAGAACATAGCTTTTCAATGCAACTAACCATGTATCAATTGAGCTCTAATTGGAAAAAGAGTTTAAAGAAGTAGATATATGTACAAATTATCCCTTTAATTTTGATTGGAAATATAATTCTAGTACATATATATGTTTTTTGAATTTGGGTCAATGTCGTTAATGCACTCAAATAGGTAGCCTTGTTGATTTATTTACATTGTGGAAACTTTTTACCAGAAAATCCAACTAGTTTTTCATCAATGCACATAGAAAAACTACTTGGAACAATTAATTGCATTCTAGAACATATCTATCCAATACAAGTAACATGTTTCATCAATGCACATTGAACATATCCGACCATTGGACAAACAAATTTTGTACTAGATTTTCAATCAGGAATAGAGATGTGGGTCGAATCCCACCAAAAGTCAGAGAAGTGCTTCGAGTCTCTTGTCTGAAAGGAATCTTTGTACAAAACTATACTGCAGATGATTTATTTACATTGTGTCCATACTTTTTACCAGAAAATCCAACTAGTTTTTCATCAATGCACATAGAAAAACTAGTTCCAGTTAATTGCATTCTAGAACATATATATTGAGTACGTACATAATTTTTCATCAATGCACATAGTAAAACTACTTGAACAATTAATTTCATTCTAGAACATATATATATATATCCAATACATGTAACATTTTTCATCAATGCACATGTATAGAAAAGCTACTTTCAGTTGATACTAGAGCACGTGCATGTACCAAAACAATTTGTACATGTGCAAACACTTGCACAAATAACATAAGAAGCTCAATTTTTAGTTGAGCACTGGAAGTTCTAAAACATATTTAATCCAAAGAGAATAAATTGTTGGACAATTCAATCAAAAAAATTCTAATGGAATTCCATCTTCAATAATTCGTTCATGATCGGATTTTGACATTTTCCATCTCTTAATTTTCAATTTTTTCTTTGATTGAACTTCTATCAACTTTATGCGTGCTGCACACACCAAGTGACTATATTGACAACTTATGACATCAGGTTCATAGTCTTAAAAGTAAACAAAGTCTCCACTTTGATTAGTTTGTTTGAAAAAATAACCTTTCAGTATAATAAACCCTCTGTCATATTGAAATCCGTGATCATTATAGTTTCGTAATAATTTCATTTTTCGTTCAGTGCAATGCATCAAATAATACTTCACATTTTCATCGTTGTCAATAGGTGTAATTACAACAAAAACATCTCTTGCACAATAAAACAAACTTAACAAAATTATACATATTTAAATTTATTTCTATATCTTTAAATCATTAGAAAGTAATTCAAATGTTACATTCTCTAACAAGATCAGAAACTCGATCACCATCGGATGATATTGTAGTTTCCTCTGATTGCATTTCTTCAAACATTGCAACATACATTTTTCCCTTTGTATTTAGCTTTGTATGTTTCCAATCGTTCACATACATTTTGTTTTCACAGACGTCATTGGATTTTGTGTTGTCTATGCAAACATCACAAAAACAAGAATATTTTATTTTATCCAATGCAAACACATTTGTGGACAATTTTGTTTGAATTGAATGCAATTTTCGAGTCCCTTTTATTGTTCCAACTTCATTTCCAATTGATCTATTTACGTCTCCGATTCCAATATGCCAGAAAAACATTTATATGGAAAATTAGAAAGAATTTGTAAATATGATATCAAAATACAATTAAAAATAATCATTGCATGATAAATGTACAATGTTTAAAATTAGATTACCAATATAAATTAAATTAAATGTACCTTCGCACTTCTCTTGATGGGTTAATCTCATGGCTTAAAGCAGTTTTGCACCATTGAACAACTTCTTTAGCGTTCACAAGTCGGCGTGCAAAGTGGTTCATTTGATATCTTCGAAGTACTCGTTTTATGCATGCTCCTGCACCGTCATGTTCTCCTTTTCCATGGCCAGTCTCAAAGAAATTCCAACAATGTTTAATGCAGGTTTTATTATGAAGACAACACAACCAAAAAAATGATCGTGCAGATTTGAATTGACCTGCGCATCCGTCTGACCATATCCAATGTTCATTGAATGTTATTCCACGATTTTTCAATGAGTCATAAATTCTTCCAAAACAATGTTGTACAAAACATGTATCATGTGTACGATCGTCACTGATATAAAAGTGATATTCTTTAATGATATGTCGATTTTCACTCGTGCTTTCTATATGATCGACATTTTGTTCAGCATGTCTATATAGAATATTGACGAGCATGGAGACTTGGTCAGAGTGATAGTATTCACTCTGAATTTCTTTTTGTGGAACAATGTGTAGTTTTCTGCAAAATCAATCACTGACAAAATGGTTCCTGGTGGAAAAACTTCACAAGATTTTTTAAATTGCAAGTCTTTCCATCGAGCTCTATGGGAATGCATGGTGTATTTGTAAATTTCTGCTTCAAACTTTCTCAAAAGGTCTATTAGAAAAATTTCGTCTTCTCGTAATTCGATTCTTTTAACACTATCTGCACCTTGAATCGATGTACTGGTATATTCATATCTCTTCCATTTCACTTTCATGTTCGACAATGATTGATCATTTATATCAATACGATATTTGTTTTGAAATTTAATCAAATTTCCACAATCATCGCATTTTTTACCACCAACACATTTCTTTTTGTAAAATAGTTCATCGCTTTCTCTTTCACATAGAATTTGAGATATGAAATCACGGATAGTGGAAGGAGGAGGTGAATCCTTCCATAATTTTCTACCCAAATCAAGGAATGTGTCATAATATAACTCAAATTCCACATGATAACGGCAACAACAAGTGTCGCGTACGGTGATAGGTTTTACATACCATGGTTTTTGTTCAACAAAAGCACTGAGTGAAACATGAATTTGATGATTCTCTTCTTTGAACTTGTTGAATAACTCTATCTGAGTGGTTTCCAAGAGATGTTTTTCATGTTCTTCGTACTGATTTCGTGCTATTCTTCTTCGCATCACATGCCTTGCAGTTGGTGAAACATGCGAATTGTTCTTCCAATATTCATATATTATTTTTTTAACATTTTCTCCAAGTCTATCTTTGTATGGTTGCCTACAAATAGCTCTCCAACAAGCGAGTTCATCATTTACATCTATTTGCAGCCGAAATTTCTGATGTTTGTGCAAAGTTTTTCGCGAGGTTCCCAGTCCTTGTGCCATAGATGTTACCAAATGATTCTCTTGAGTACTTGATGAAACCATTTCCATCTATATTCCTGTACGTACAATTGAAACATCTTTCTCTCTAGATCTCTTAATTGAATTTATAGCACTACTCATATTTTTTATCACATCTTCCTTCATTTTTTTTATCTTTGGTTGATTTTCGAATACCCAGTAGTGTTGTAGCTTCTTTTAATTTCCTTAATGTTAGGAGACCTTTCAACATTTGTGCCTGAACTGTCACCCGCTCATTTAAGAAATAATTTTCAAAAATGCAGTTAACACGATATCGTATAGCATGGTCAAGTTTTTTATCTCCATATGTGTGAGTGTCAAAATTTTCTAACATCTCATTATCGATAGTGATTTCATCTGTACATATTCGAAAAAATAGTACATATTCAATAAATAACTAAATTAATAAATATATCTATAATTTCAATAATACATGCATGTGTTTAATATATATTATATATATATGTACATACCTTGTGATTCAATTTCTTTATTTGGATTTCTTTCAATATTTTCACCATCTTCAATCATTGGTTCAATATCTCTTTCACTTTCTCTTTCAAAATTTTGTATCTCATCATGAATGTTTTGAGGAATATCTCTGTAAAATGTGAAGTTGGGTTACACTTTTTGCCCTTTTTGAGAAAATTTTTTCATTTTTTTCGGTTCTTCAAATTTCTGCAAACTATAACAATTTTTCTGTTTAGAATTTCATTTTGCGATAAAAATAAAAGTTGTCAGAAATTTTGTTAGCTTTCTATTACTTATTTTTTGAAATTTTTTAATGCAGATTTGATATGTCAAATTAGCGTTTCTTTGAGTGTGTGTTTCTTAACAATCAACGGATTCATAAGAATTCATGTTATGATGCAATGTTGTATTCATTGAAAATTTGTGTTTTTGAGAAAACAAAATGTGTTACAACAATCTAGATAGAGTCTACTTTGGTTTCGTCATATTTAGAAAGCCAATGGATGCATATCATAATTACTAGAAATTTTTGAACTGGTCCAATACGAAAAACTGCATATTTTGGATATGTTTCGCGATGCAACAAATTTCTTAACATTTAAGTTATAAACTAAAAATCTAAAAGCTACCCATTAGAGACGACGGACCAATGTAATGCCCCATAATTTTTTCAATATTTTTTACAATGTATTTTGGGAGATACAAAATTTTGATTTCACTGAATCACAATGACCCTCAGAAATTGTTTGCACCCATTTTATTAGAAAATTAATTAAAATTAGTAAACGTTTATGAAATTCCATAAAAGTTATATTTCCTGAAAGTAGATTCAATTATGAAAATGTTTGTTTTGGTTTCGACAGTTAATTAAAAACCTTTCATGGAGTTTAATCAGTCCAAAGTTGCAGAAACGTATTCAGAGCATGGTTTTTGCGTAACTAGTGACGCGTTAGTTCGGCCGAACTTTGATTAAAAGTTTGGTCGAACTATGTTTTGCGCCGACGGCTCGTTAAGTCTAACGACTTAATAGTTCAGCTGAACTTTTGTATAATTTTCCGTCAGCCAAAAAATTTCGCGGCAATTTATCATTCATAATTTTCGCACATTTCATACATTTGATCTAATTTTACAAAGGTCTTGGTTTGAGTTTAAAAACTTTTCTTCAAAGTTTGGATTTAAGAGCATTTCCTGGAAGCAGATTGATTTTGCAAAGAATTGTTTTGAGTTTAAAGAATTTTCTTGAAGGACATTTCTTGGAGGCGGCCTGATTTTGCAAAAAATTGTTCTGGACTTAAGGAATTTTCTTGGACGTACATTCAAAGGACATTTCTTGGAGGTATGTGATACATTTTTTTGAATGTTTTTTGTGCTTCGTTTTTTTTTTTAAGTATGGCGTTGGGCTTAATTTCGAAAAGAAATTTTCTGGAAGTATTTTTTAAAGTGATGTTTTTATTTTTAAAGTTGGAGGCATTTTTTGAAGTGACATTTTTTTAGAGTACATGTTTTGAGTTGAAGTAAATCTTTTGAGCTTCGTTTCATTTTTATAAGACATTTTTTTATCGAATTTTTTAAAGTAAGTGTTTTGGATTGGAGTATGTATTTTTTGCAAAAAATTGAAAATGAATTTTTTTTTTAAATTAAATCTTTTGTGATTCTTTTTCTAATTGAGTTATTGTCTAATTTTTTGAAGGAAATTTTTTGAACTTCATACCCTATTATCATGGGAAATCAAAGGACTTGTGAGAGAAAATATGATTGAAAAAGAGACCCTGAGGAACATAGAGAAGAGACGAGACAATCTCGCAAAAGGAAGTTAGAAGCCCTCTCAAATATTGAAGAGGAAAATCAACCTCAAGCAGAAATTGAAGCAGGTATGTAAATGTAAATATTATGATCTATTGATATATTTAAAATTTTCCTAATGTAAAATGTGAAGCTTAATTTTTATTTGATGAACTAATTTGAAAAATATTTTGTTTAATGATATGTTCCATAAAATTCATAAACACTTAATTTACAAAACTGAAATGAAAATAGAAGCATATCCATGATCGGTCCAATCATCTAGTCTATTAACTTGTGGATCCTTCCTTCCAACAAAGGTAGCTTTGAAACCAATAGAGTTTCTATGGATTCCTAGGTTAAAAGTTATGGCTTACAAAATGGCCATTCCATATTATTTCCTATATTTATAATGTGTAGGGTGTTTCCCCTGTAGTGTATGTGCGACAATGATCATAAATGCACCATTGCAACCTCATGTCACTAACATTAGATCACATGATGAATATGAAATCACATGCCAAACTCAAAATATTGGATCAAGTCTACAATATGGGTTCCTACAATAGTCTTATTTTGTCATTAGAAACCGTGGAGCGTAACCCCTATTCCATGACAATACATATGTATATATATAATTTTAAGGGGAACATGTCATTCCATATATATTCCAAGTATGGAATGACATGTTCCATAAAATTCATAAACAATTCATTTACAAAACTAAAATTAAAATAGAAGGATATCCATGATCAGTCTAAGCATCTAATCTGTTAACTTGTGGATCCTTCTTTGCCACAAAGGTAGCTTTGAAACAAATAGAGTTTCTATGGATTCCTAGGTGATAAGTTATGGCTTACAAAATGGCCATTCCATATTATTTCCTATAGTTATGACGTGTAGGGTTGTTCCCCTGTAGCGTATTTGTGACAATGATCCTAAATGCACCATTGCAACCTCCTAGAATGATTGACATAAATTAATTCCATACTTGGAATAGATATGGAATGACATGTTACCCTTCAAATTATATATATACATATGTATTTTCATGGCACAGAGGTTACGGTCCATGGTTTATAGTGACAAAATAAGATTATTGTAGGAACCCATATTGTAGACTTAATCCAATATTTTGAGTTTGGTATGTGATTTCATATTCATCATGTGATCAAATGCTAGTGACTCTGTGAGCTTGGGAACAAGTCACACCTTGAGTTGGGCCCACTCCAGGTGAGGGATTGTGTCAAATTAATTTCCTTTATTTTGAAGTTGGATTATTTTCAATAGTATTATCTTGTTATATAGTGACTACTATTGCATTGTTATGTGATTTCTTTAACTTAAATACTCAGCTACAAAGTTTGCTATAGAATGGGTTGCACGATTTCTTGTGCTGCAAATGCTTCATAATTTTGTAATATAATTTGCATGCTTTTAGTCGCATTGTCCTCCCTTGAAAATAGGTATACAGAGCTATATACCAAGTCATGAAAGAGTGTTCCATGAAAATTGGTACATGAAGCACCATTAATTGATTGCAAAATCAAGGATAATGTGGACTCTCTTATTATAAGTTTATTTCCTTTTTTAAAAGAAGATTAGAACATAGTTTATTTTCCTTTTAAAAACGAATAGAGTATCTTAGAGCATGTCCTATTTCTATGTTACCATTGAGTCTCAAAAGTTCTTAATGAACCCTAGGTTGACAAATTAAATGGTTGTGTTTCTATTAGATCATCCTAGACTTAGGAAAAACCATATAAAAACACCATAAAAAATCCTAGGATTAATTCATGAGTACATTACAATTAAAATAAACCTATAGGATGTGGCCAATAGTTCCCCATACCATGTTTTCCTACAACTAGAGTTGGGATGTTCAAATATATGAAGAAATGGTTGATTGTAGGAGAGGACACAGGGTTCTAAGGAGGAGAAGATGTCTTACATGGAGAAATTTTGTCTTGTTAACTCACAATTCTTCCATATTTTCTCCCAAAGCATCCACCTTGTTGCTGAGGTGCTACACAGAATGACAATGTTGAATAATAGTTTCCCAAAAGAGCTCCACCTAATATTCAAGATGTAGAAAAATTAATAAACGAGTGTAATAAGAGTCATCAAATAGATATTATATATCAGCTAGAGGATATGGAAGGGGCTTCCAAGAGGGGGGCCATGAGGAGCCATTGACACCAAGTCGCTTGACACGGAAGGCACAAATAAGAATAGGGAAGTAAAAACTATTCCACTAGGTTCAAATGAAGAAGGAGAATGAAGAAATAGATTACCCCTAGAGTTGGCTAAATGAATATGTACAGATGGAAAATTGGAAGCACTCAACCTTGGAGCTAGAATCCATATTTAGGAGAAGTAATTCAGATTTGTTGTAGTAGGAATCCATATTTAGGATTTTCACATGGTATCAGAGCTTATTTAAGTTGAAATGTAGGAGAAACAAGTGTTAACCAGCAGATCAGAGCTAAAGAGACTGGGATCTGCGTAAGCAACAAAAGAACCTCCCAGGAATCACGTTGTCCAGGCCAGGAGGGAAATCCAATGTAGAAAAGACACCCTCTGAGAGAGTTGACAGAGGGGTAAGTTTTTTTAGTTGTAGAAAAGGAAACTTAGCAGACCAGCGTAGCTGAAGGACGCAGTTACTGCATATTAGTAAGAGTTGGTGCATTAGCGTCATAATTTTTTTGAAAAACACAGATTGGAGATTTCTTGGCCTCCGAGAGTTTTCTTACTCAAAGAAGCTTAGTTTTTTTTCCCGTGCAGCAGCAGAAGTAGTGACTTACTCCACAAGTAGTGCATAAGTCTAGCTGAGCAGAGGGTTAGAGAAAGATATTGATAGTTGAGGAAATGGCCAACCATGGATTGCGTGACCAAGATAGATTGAAGGGTGCGTCCAACTATGTTATTTTGAAATCAAGGATTTAGTTTCTCCTTGATGAGCATGATCTAAAGGCCCTCATGGACAGCGAATTTGTAGAACCACTGGATGTAGCACATGTGAGAGCCTTCAAGAAAAACATGGCTAGGGCCAAATGATTGATCCTAGATGGTGTAAAGGATCACATTATACCCCACATAGCAGCAAAGGACACTACTATAGAAATGTGGGTAGGGCTGGAAAATATATATCAAGGATCTTCCGAGAAGCGGAAGATATATCTAGAGGACAAGATGTGTAACACCGGGATGAAGAAGGGATAGTGTTTTGACTCGTTCTTGTCTCGCATTCAGGAAAACTGAGACCAATTTTTAGGAGTGGGGTCAGCTCCTAGAGAGTCAGAGCTAGTAAGGCTCACTCTAAACTCTGTTTCAGAAGACTATCAAGTCTTTGTCCAAAGTATTTTGGGCAGAGAAAGACTCCTAGGATGGGAAGCGATGTGGGTAGCCTTGCAGCAAGAAGAGCTGAGGAGATATCTCCTCAAAATCCATATTGAGGATGGCAGCAGTAGATCGAGAGTCAAGAAGGAAGAGGAAGAAAACACAACCCTTGAATCAAAGGGGCAACAGTGGCAGAAGAAGAAATATCTATCCAAGATCAAGTGCTTCAAGTGTGGGGAAATGAGAAATTATGCTAGACAATGTCCTCTTAAGAAAAAGGACAAGGAGAAGAAGCAAGATCCTCAAGCCGGAGCTGCCAATATTTAGGAAGAAGGAGATTATGCTATGTTAGCTCATATTCCGAAAGGAGAGAATTGGGCTGACTTGGAGTTGTAGATCTAGAATCTACAAGTGGCAGGATCCTTGAGTATTTCCAAACTCTTGGATCACATGTGAGCTATGATAGGCTTAAGACAGTAGCAGGATGGACAGTTGCAGTGGAAGATGAAAAGACAATGAAGTAGCTAGTAGTACTAGAGCCTAATCAACATAGAGAGTGAGAAACAACATCAAAAATTGAACAGTAGCAGCGCAGTGCAGCACAGTGTAGTGCTCAAGCAGTGCAGAGTAGCAACAATGCAGCATTTTCAGAGAGCTAGTGCAGAAGCTAGTAGTAGTCAGTCTTATTTTTCAGTTGCATATTTACTTGTCCAATTTCGGATGTTTTTATGTTGCAGTTAGAAAGAGTGCAGAAGTGCAGCGAAAACAGTAGCTGTGCAACAACAACAGTAGTTGAGCAGCAACAACAGTAGACGAGCAGTTGCAGCACAGTGCAGAGTAGTGTTCACGCAGTTTAGTAGCATAGTTACAGAATTCAGGGGGAGTTGCAGACAATAGCCGTTGGCAGCAGAAGTGCAAATGCAACATTTTTTTGTGCAATGTTGGTGAGTAGCATCAATAACACAACAAAATATGTTCCAGAAGTCAGAGCAACACATTGGGTTTTCTTGCTAGAGCACTTTCTCGCTAAGAGGGAGTGTTGATTTATGGTAGCATCAGATGTGATCTAGCCTTGTAACTTTTTATATAGGCTAGGATCCATGTTTTCCATAATACCTAGAAATGGTTTTGGAAAATTCCACTTGGAGATGGTTTCATTAAATTAATAAATTGTTTTTTAATGTTTTCGTAATTCTAAACTTAGGGAAACTGATTAATTAAAAGGTATTAATTAAACTAAGTGTGAATATTCTAGATAAAGTCATGGATCACCTCCAAGTTAATATTAGCCCTTGATTATGTTTTGATCTTGGCCGTTGAAGGGTCAACGGAAGAATATAAGAAGGAGGGTGAGGAGCCTATGGAAAAACACATTGAGTACATTGAATGTTTGGAATTTTCGAGCTTGTAAGAGAGACACAAATTTTTTATCAAGATCAAATCACTAGGGCAGGGTTTGCTAAGTGATTTTGATTCAGTGATCAGTTCCATAGAGGGGAAGATGCAGTAACTGGTCAGGAGTACAAGGAGTATATTTCAAAGAGAGGCAGTAGTGGTGCAGAGAGAGGTAGTGACGTTTTCTAAAGGGATGATGCAGTCCCTGAAGGGAATCACGTAGAAGTGACGTAGTTCCTTCCAGATTCAGTTCGGAGATAGCTAGAGGCTGGGTTTTCTGAGCCAAGAGGGCTAAAACTCAGCTTCAGATCATCTTTATCAGTTGCAGAGGAGAGGTGACGTATTTCCTTAAATTTCCCATGCAGGCTTATGTAGTTCCAGTTAATAAATCACGTAGAGGCAGAGAGGGGCTTCACCAGCGCTGTTTAGATCAGCTGGTGACTTGCAAAGTGGGGTATATCTAAAAATTTCATATGTTGTCTAGATTTCTCTGAAGGGTGAGCCGCATATTGGCACCTTAGTTGTACTCAATATTCTGCTGCTTAATTATATAAAACCCTCAGGTCTGCTACACTAGTTTTCCTTAGTTGGGTTTTTCCGGGGACTTAGTCCAAAAATAACTATGTCAAATGTGGATGTGTTTCATTGTATTTTGTTCTGTTTGTTTCAGCACTTAGATTTATTCTATAGTATTATTTGTGTAGACTGCTTCAGTAATTACTTCGATATTTCACTGTAATGAAATAATTATTGACAATAATAGGAGAAGTAATTCAGATTTGTTGCAGTAGGAATCCAGATCTAGGATTTTTCACATCTAGTGAATGTAAAACTCGACATATTTTTCGTATTTAGAGAGTTCGAAAAAGAGGTGAAAAATAAAACTCCCGATGTCCCTTTTCATAGATAGTCTCTCGAGTTTTAAAAGGTAAAAAACAATACTCAAGAGAACCTCTTAGCCATGTTCGACTAAGCTATTCATTTTCCGTAAATAGTCCATATCATTCCAGAAAAGGGTTAAACTTATACTGAGAGGACATCTTTTCATTTACTTTAACGAGTTTGAAAAGACCAGTACTCGACAATATTTTCATGTTTTGGGAGTCTGAAAAGAGTTGAAAGAGGACTCCAAGGGGTACCTTTTTTGTAGGTTTATAGAGCCCAAAAAAGAGACAAAAGTATACTCCCTATTCAAGATATCTTGTTTAAAACATGTAAAAACACCATTAACAACTTTCGACCTTCTCAAAACGCCACAAAAAGGATTAAACATACCTGTTTCATAGTAAAAATGAAGCATATATAGGTCAAAAAATTAAATTTGAATAAAATAATGCAAGAAATGATAATCAATACTCAAAATGACTATTAATTTTTACCATTTGACAGTTACCTTCAAAAGTGAGAGTTTTGGAGCACTTTTTCCCTCGATCTTCTGCATTTGATTGTGGCCAATCCAGTGGATCATTTTAAGTAATGTCTCTTCTAGGTAGGATCTAAAACCCTTCTCTTTCAATTGATGGCCCATTTTTGTGTTTTCATGTCAATTTGTTTAGGTTTTAAGGGCCCTAGGGTTACTAAAACTCGCCTTAGGACCAACACACCCCCCTTGTGTCAAAAAATGTGTTGCACTTAGGTAGACTGTGACTGCTGGGTGAGGTGAAATTCTCTAGTTTTCACTACAGGGGTGTGTTGGGCACAAAAAGCTTAATGATTTGTTAGTTTTCCCTTAATTTTTGTAAGATTTTTTGCATGAAAAGTGGCCTAACAAATCCTTTGTTGATGTTTCAGGTACCTATTAGCACAAAATGGTATTAATTTGGCGAGAAAAAGAACATGAAGATAAATATTTAACTGGAGAAAATGATCCTACCACTATACAGGCGTTGAAAAACTGTGGATTGTTAAAATTATTCTAGTTACCTGGTATGAGGAAATAAATGGAGTTGTTGAAATACCTTGTTTGTTCATGGGATGTTCAAGTACATGCATTTAGGTTTGGGGAACATCTACTTGAGATCAAGGTGGATGATATCTAATTTCTTACAGGATTATCCACGAGGGGTTCCCCCATCTCTCTTCTAGGTGGGAGGAGTGGTGGGAAGACCATGAAAGACTATATCAACACCTATTGCAAACCTTGAGCCCAACCTACAATGGATCGAAAGATTAATATCAAATATGTAACCCAGTTACCATTGAGGAAGATCCTATTTATTGTTTCTAGATTAGAAGGTAGCTCGACACTCCATGTAGTGAGTCGATCGTACATGTAGTATGTGATATAATGTGTAGCACCAATCATTAAGGGAATTTTGAGGCCGAAAATGGGCCTCCTAAGAGAAATGTACAATGAAAATAAACTTTATGAGAACCAATAGGATTCAAGATGACGATGTCAACCATGGGGGATGATTCACCATTTTTGGTGTAAAAAGGTAAAAATATTAAAAAATAATAAAATAATAAAACTACTTTTTCAACTCTTATTTTCAGGTTATCTACTTAAGGGTTTACTCAAATTTCAAGTGGAAGTACTCGTTGGATGAAAAATTTAATTCTTCATCCATGGAGTGCCCATCTTCCATACTTTTGATGGACCCTCCTACATGAAAAATTAGAAATACATGAAAAAAACGTGATTGCAATCACATTTGTCATGTAGCAAAGTCCATCAAAAGTATTCAACATGGGTACACCTTGGATGGGGAATTAAATTTTTCATCCAACGAGTATTCCTGCTCGAAATTTGAGTAAAACCTTAGGGAGATAGGTTCAAAATACGAGTTGAAAAAGTAGTTTTTTCTTTTTTCCCTCTGATGTAATGAAATCTTATTTTATTATTTCCACTATTATTTTATAATTTCTTTAGGAGGCCCATTTTGGACCTCAAAATTCCCCTAATGAGTGTTCAACTAAAGCAAGGGTGTCCTGGTCAATATGAAAGAACAACTTACCAAAGCGAAAGATGGGAAGTTGAAAAAATCCAATTATGGTTCAATTTTAGTCTCTTTTTCTTTAGAGCAGGTTCCATTGCTTCAACCTCAACATGTTATACTAGAGCTAATAAATTCAAGGGTACCACTGATGAGGCGGTGGATAGATCATATGGCAAAACATGCAAGTCCATCTGCGATCATTTTTTCATGATCCTTCTTCAGATGGCTGCGCAAACATTTCATAATGATCCCGAGCGCATGCTTATTGAGGGTGAGCAATGAGATGCTTCAAGTAAAAATATTCTAACCATTAATTTTTTGAAAGTTTTACAATTTTTTTTTTGTTTTTGATGTTTTTTAGACTAAACTATTTTATGTTTCATGCAGATGTTGAACCAGTTCGACTAGTGGGTGCATCATATATCCTCCGTGTAGGAGGTAAACCACACAAGGAGGCATTGGTACCAATACATGCCACTATAGTAGGACGAGATGCGCTACGATATCTTGAGGTAGCCAAGTTCTTATCGAAGGTAGAGTGCCACATGGAGGGATTGACCCATGGGGTTGATGAGACCGTAGTCGATCAGGTTCCCATGCAACTTCAATGACACACCATTGGGGTGCCAAGTTGTATTGGTCATTTTTTCATAATATGGATAGAGTAGTGTCTTTTTATCATGAGCACCATTAGTCCACTTATATGTTTGCATGTAGTTTTTCATATGGGAGATGTAGCCATATGTTTCTCGAGACATATTTTTTTTTAAAACCAAACTTATATATATACGTGTTTTCAGATTTTCTTCATTCTTATTATGTTTTTAATATGACGTGACGTGAATTAAAAATTCTTTACATTTGTTTCAAATTTCTATCTAAAACAATATTAGCTAGGGCATCTGCTAAACTGTTGTATTTGTAGAAATGTGTTCATATTGTATGAAATCGAAATTTCGTTCTAGAAGACGTATTCTAAAAACCTTGTGAAGGATGGTAGGTTTTCTAACCAAATAGATACTTTCAAGTTCTAGTACTACAAGTTGGGAATCGAGTCTAATGACTAAAGGATGGATACCATGTGAAATAGAATCAGATATTGAGCTCAACCACTCTGTTATACTCAACGATGTTGTTAGTCAAGCGACCAATGAAAATCCCTTGCATACTCACTAGCTCGCCATTTGGAGAAAAGATAACCCATGTTGCGGAAGATAGGTTCTGAGTACTACGACTAGAACCATCAACATAACTAATGTATTGTTTGAGAGATGTCGACATGTGAAAACCAAACATAAACACGATCAACATAAACCGTGGGAAACTTTGAAAAGACACACTACAGACACACTCAAACACACCTATATATAGTATTTACACAATTTACTACGCATGAGATCAAGCATAGTATTTTTTGAGTTACAACCCATTTCTGGGCTACGCTAGTGGAACTCCATATAAATATACCAACTCATAGGCCCCTTTTTCAAGGAATTGCTTGACAATGTATGGGCCCAACCACATAGGTTGGAAATTTCCTAGACCTAACTTATCAACCTCCTGGTCATATAAGAGAACTAGGTCTCTTTTCGAGAAGACTCGAGGCTTGAAACTTTTTTTGTATTGCGTGTTAACACGTCTGTTATGAGCTTTGTTGGATAAATTAGCATCACGTCGATGTTACAGGTTGATTTTGGCATCATCCCAAAATACATATGAGTATTCATTAGAGTCTATTATACTCTCAATTGGTTGCTACATTCCCTAAACAAGTCACCACATTGATGGCCTTCCTTCATGAAAGTTTCACTGCTTAGATGCCAGTTGAAGTGCCCTATCAAGCCATCAATGCATCCCTAGACAGCTGTAACTGCTTTGCAGAGCATCTACTCCCATGCAAGGCTACGTTTCAGAGGATCTAGGCCCACTTTGGAGTGCATTAGTCGATTGGGAAAGAATTTTTCATTAGATTACGGGAATCTAGTTGACTTCTAGTGACTTCTAGAAGTTGTTCCAGCTCTCACCTCATCTGATAGCCTCGAATTTCGAATCCATGAAATCATTAAACCTGTTATCCTCCTATTCCCATGAACAAGGAAACATCTTCATCCATTTTTAGGAAATTCATCCAATGATTCATTTATTTCAAACTACCTTCATCTACTTATAAATAGAGCACTGAACATAGTGCACAAGAGAGCAATAATTTGTGTTAAGTAGAGTTATGCTGGTGAGAGATCAAATCTTGAAAATGTGTGCATGTACTGTGATGTTGCTGGATTGTTGATGCTAGATGTGATGATGATGGGACTCAAGCTAGATGAGTGACAATGAATCGATCAATTGGTTGTAATCTTCCTTCTACTTCATAATAAATATAGTTGTTCCTTTCCTAATATAAGTGTCAATGATGTTATATGTGTATTAATGGGTTTAATCGATTCAATTTGTTTAATTTGAATATATCGTATTTCCTTTATGTTGTTTTATGTCTTCTGTTTGCCATGGCAAGTATCAATCAAGCGAGTTAAGTTGGATTGAGAGCGACAAAAGCGATAAAGGGAGGCGAGGGAAAGCGAATAGATTACAAGTAGGTTTCTATCCCTTTAGCTATTCACATTAAGGAAAATATCAGATATATTTCTTTCTATTGTTATAAGTGAACCACCCACTTAGGGAAAGCATACTAATCAGTAGGTTTGTATTTCTGTAAAAAATTCGGGTTTCATCCAAATGATTCATATGTAATAGACACTAATCCTCTATGGAAGTGGCAAGAAGAAGTTCAACAACTATTTACAATGATGGAATTTCACACTCGATGCCAAGGATTGCTTCCAGCCCATAGACCAGCTAAAATCATTAGGGGAATTTTGAGGTGTAAAATAGGCCTCCTAGGGAAATTATAAAATAATAGTGGAAATAATAAAATAATAATAGATTACATCATCAAATTTTAGAGGGAAAAAAAGAAAAAAACTACTTTTTCAACTCGTATTTTCAACTTATCTCCCTATGGGTTTACTCAAATTTTGAGCAGAAACACTCGTTGGATGCATAATTTGATTCCTCATCCAAGGATTACCTATGTTGAATACTTTAGATGAACCCAACAACAAAAAAAATGAGAAATACATGAAAAACATGATTGCGATCACATTTTTTCATTTATTTCTCTTTTTTCGTGTAGCAGGTTCCATAGAAAGTATGCAACATGGGTACTCCTTGGATGAGGAATTAAATTTTATATCCAAGGAGTACTCCCACTCGAAATTTGAGTAAAACCTTATGGAGATAATTTGAAAATACGAGTTGAAAAAGTAGTTTTATTATTTTATTATTTTTTAATCTTTTTACTTTTTTACTCCAAAAATGGTGAATCATCCCCTATGGTTGACATCATTATATTGAATCTTATTAGTTCTTATAAAGTTTATTTTGGTTGTACATTTTTCTTAGGAGGCCCATTTTAGACCTCCAAATTCCCCCTAATGGGTGTGAATCTGGTAGTAGTCCTCACTGAGGTTCAGTATGCTCACAAGGCTGTGTAAAGAAGCAGGTGCCATTTTGATTTATGGACCCCTACCATACGTTGAAGCATATTTTTATGAACATTGTTGACAACCTCAACTTTTCCATTAGGTTGTGGATAGTAGGGAGTGGAGCTTTCATGTGAAAGTCCCAACTTGGAAGCTAGTTCGGTCATCATATGATTCCGTAAATGTTTTCTGTGATTCGTAACTATCACTTTTGGTATGCCAAACCTAGAAATAACATGGTTGAAGAAAAAGTATGCATCCATCTCACCAGTGTTTTTGAATGTAGGCATCGCCTCGTCGCACTTAGTAAAATATTCAACAATGAAAATAATATAACCATGCCCCCTGACTGAGTAAGGGTAACATGTCATAAAGTCAATGACCCATTTCAAAAAATGACCAACAACTACAAAAGGATACCAAGGAGCAGACAAAAAAGACATATTGCGATCATAGATATGGCATGCATGATTCTTCTGGACAACGACGATGTAGTCGCGAAATATAGTGGGCCAAAAGTAACTAGTGTGTAGGATTTTCTGCATAGTAGCGTAGCTAGATATATGTCCACCACATGCCCCTGAATGGAATTCGTTAAGAAATTTCTCGGCTTCCTCGAGAGTGGGGCACCTCCGTAATATCGTATCAATACCATGCCGATAAAGGGTGTCGCCGATAATGATGTAATTTCGAGATTGGTATTGAATATGTCACTGATCAAAGTGAGAGGTATTAGGCCGAAAATTTTGGGTTTAGGGATAAATCAAGAAGTCTCCATACCACGGGTCAGATGAAGAAATCAGAAACAATGACTCGTCAGGGATAGGATCGTCATATGTAGATTCAGAATCAGGGGAAGGGAGTTCGCACATAAGCTCGATGAAAACTAGGGATTTCTTCAACTTGGATTTGATGAAATCCATGTTGAACTCTTGGAGAATAATGATCCAATTATAGTAATTTACCCCCAGAAATTAACATGACAGTATATATGTCATAAGGTTGCAATCTAAAGTGACCATAGTTTTCCTAAGAAATATGTAATGGTGAAACCTTTGGACTGCTTGAATGACCACCCAAGCTAACTTTTATACATGTCTCTATCTGATTTCAGTATCACTGAGTTTCTGACTTAGATAATAAATGGGATATTGAGTCCCAATATTGTCCTCTTGTACCAATACCATTTCTATAGTATAAATAGCAACAACTAAGTACAGGAAATAATTGTGTTGATAATCAGGGGGGTATAAAAGAGATGCCCAAACCAGTACATATTTCAGGGCATCAAAATCTTTCTGGGCATCATCATCTCAATGGAAGGCTATGCATTTCTTCACTAAGCGAGTAAATCATTTGGTCAACTCGGCATAATTGGGGATGAACCTCCGTAGGAAGTTAGCTTTCCCTTGGAGTCTTTGTAGTTGAACGAGAGAAGATGGTGCAGGCAAGTCAACAATTTCTTGCACTTTCAGAGGATCAATACGAATTCATTATTTTGAAATAAAAAAACCTAGAAGACGACCAAAAACAACACAGAAAACACATTTGTGCAGGTTAAATCGAATGTTATAGTGTCTGCAATGGATAAAGATATCTTGAAGATGCATCGGGTGATCAACCCGATGTTTGTAATGAGTAGGGAGATCATCCAAATATGGTTTTACGATGTGCTTTATATTAGGAAAAGCATAATCCATTGCATTTTAAATGTGTAACCCATGTTATTTAAGCTGAATGGGAGGTTTCGATAAGAAAAAGTACCCTGGGGATAGATAAATGTAGTCTTAGCCTATCTTCTGGGAGAATTTTTATTTGATTGTAGCCTAGGAACCCATCCATGAATGAATATATCTCGCAGCTAGTGCATTCAGCAAAAATTTGATCGATGAAAGGGGTAGCATAGTTGTCCTTGGGACAAGCATGATTCACATCCCAATAATTGATGTGTACTCATAATGTGCTTTGTTTCTTCATGACAGGGATGAAATTTGATACCCAATCAGTCAAAGGAACAGGGTATATGAATCCAGCCTGAAGAAGATTTTCAACTTCAGCCTTGATCCCGACAACCTTCTTGGGATGAACCAGATAGAGGCACTGTCAGGCGGGTTTGGTATGATGATACATCTTCATCTCGTGTATGATAATATTTGGGTCAATGCCTAACATTTCTTCACAATTCCATGCAAAGACATCCTAAAAATCATGGAAAGGGCTCTATAAATCTCGATCTCAAATGGAGTACAATATGCTCCAATATACATATTTTCGACAATACCTAGTTTGATAGAAATTTCAAGAGGTATTGAGACTTCGATATTCGAGAGGTTGTTTCTGGACTTGATCTCATGAATAAAGACGAAATTCATAAGAGGTTCGATAGAGTTAGGTAAATAGAAAACACTTAGATTAACCTAAATGGAATATGGTAAGGAGGAACGATGATTATGTTTGTCCAATGACCCGTCATCTAGAATAATGATCTCCATGATGCTTTCATCGGTATAGAATATGTGAGAAAAAGGGTTAGAAGGCATGCCATAATCCAGTGATCGGTCTACCCAATTTATCGAAGTGAAGGTATAAGCCACATAATCTAAATAAATGGCTTCATAATCTATCTCAAAAAGGTTGAGTCACATTCAGTCGCCAAAACCTTGGATGTTGGTTTCATCAAGTACAACCCACAGACCAATCGGGATGGTATATTATGATATCATGTTGATATAAGTAATCGAAAAATAGCTTCCAGGAAGGGTAGGAGGAGGGAGCTAAAATGTTCCCATAAGCGAAGAATCCTTCAATAATCCAACACTGACATGCTGATAGGCTTGTATTTGTTCCCCTACAAGAGTTACACTTCTAGTAACATGAGAATCAGAGGTGAAAATTGTGAATCGATCTATGGATACAATCCCACCTTTATGAGGAAAGGAGGAACAATATTTGAAGGTATTAGAGCATTCGATATATTATCATATAACGTTCTTGATTGTTTCCAAATATTGTGCATGAGCAATGACTTGCTCTTTGGTCACGAATCCACCTTCAACCACATCTTATGTTATGGGTGACAAAATTGTTTTGGTAAGCCATTCCACTAATAATTGATTGGGAACATCAGTCTTGACCAATCGGTGGTGACACCTCCACTCATGAATGTGATTTGAGATGTGAGTGGAATCTTATTGTTTGAAATTGGTCAATAGTTCCATTCCAGTTTAATACTTGATGGGTAACTGTAAATGTGTGAGGAAGTTGGTGGCTAAAGTGATGAAATCATGAAACGAAGCTCTAGGTAACTCAATGTACCATTTAGCTGTTGTAGTTGTAAGTGTTCACTGGAAAATATGAAGTCAAATGTAACCATTGTTAAGGGAGTTCGAAGAACACCATATATGATAAGTCATGACGTGCGTCGATGGGTCTTCTCCTGCATTCCCATTGAATTTTTGGATATTCGAAGGCAATTTATAGGGAATAATCGACCACCATGGTGAATGAGTGATGGGTTCATTAGTGAGACGATTTAAGTCTGGTAATTTGAGAGTGGCCATAAAAGGAAACTGTTGGTTAAAGTCTGAAGGAGGATGACCTAGATATGAAGGAATATATTGAGCACTAGGCACTTGCTTTCCTAGATAAGGGGGATTATGATAATAAGCACTTGGGTATTATGATAAGGAGGATTATGATAACTAGTATACAAGTGGTCTTGATGTGCAACACCAGGGTGATGATAATGTTGTTGGAATAGTTGGGTCTATATTTTTTGGCCTTGAAAAGGAACTTGATATGTGCCATATTACTTCCCTATGGGAGTCTGCATTGTACCATGATAAGGTGGGTTCCATTGGGATTACGCCATACTATGAACAATATGTCCTATAGATACTTGAGGAGTACCCAGTCCAAGTGGTTTAGAGTGTGAGGTACCTTGTATTGGCTGAGGAAGTGGAACATGAGAAGTTCCAAATACCATTGGAATAGATTGAGATGAAATGACAACCTGTAAAGGTTGCCTCACATGCATTTGAGCTTTTTTTGGTACCGATGGATGGATAGGAATTTGAGTAGATGGTGCAGGTTGATGATTCAAAAATTGGTCCCAATATGAACCAGGTTGAATGAGATAAGTAGGTTTCCAAACACTAGCAACCATTCCAGGATAAGGAGGACTAGAATAAGGTTGGTTACCAATTTGAGGTATACCAACAATAGGTTTCCCCCCTGCTAAAGGAGGAGGGGATTATGGAGGCAATTATGACTCAGATAGAGGATAACCAACATAAGGAGAGTCGGGATGTTAAAGGTAACCTTGCCCAGTGATATAAGGGCTAGCATGGTACTCAAATGAAGGTGTAAGCAGAGGAGGAGGAGAAGATTGTGTGGCACTCATGAGAGAAGTACAAGATGGTATTCCCATATTCAATGACATAGGAGAGGTCCAAGGACTAGAAGTTGCACCAAATAAATACTGATAACCTAGTGGGACGGACGGACCACCATAAAAATGTGTTTCTGGTGATGTTGCAAACATAGATGTGGAGGAAACATTTGATGTCTTGACCATGGTGGCAGAAATAGGTTGGGAAGTTGGATCAATTCCAGTCATGGTTAACAACTCCGATGAATATTTCTGCGAGAAATCCATGGGTGAGTCCAAAGAATCAGGTAAAGGAGTTTGTGTAAGAGTTTGAAGAGGAAGAGGGTCAGTTTGATAAAAATGAATTCCTTCCAATTGAACAAGATTAGAAGGACGGGGCTCTTCTTGAGGTATTTCCTCAATACTCACAAGTTGGGGTGGAAGAGGTTCATCGTCGGGTGCAAGATATATAGGTTCCCACTGAGACAACTGAAGAGAAGAGGAAGGTATTTAAGTAAAAAGTATAGATGTTTGAGGCTCCTCAGGCTCAACAATATCAAGAATAAAAGAGTTTTACTTGGGAAAGTCACGTTTAACAACCTCATGCAACAAAGTTTCAAGGACTTCTCTTTCAATCGTGTCAGTGTCACCATCAATAGTGGATGTGATCTTGGGCTCGGAACTCAAAGTGACAGATGATTTTTGTGGATCAATATTAAGAGGAGGGCCATAAGTGGTTCTTGATGTTCTAAATTTAGTAGTTTGTGTCTTCTTGTGCTTCTGACGATGGACATGAGTAGCCTCTGGTGGAAGTGGAGTATTATTTTTCATTCTACACGAATGATGGGGTGGGGAAATTTGTTCTTCAACATTGGACAATAAATTTTATTAACAAAAAAAAAAAAAAATCAAAAAGAGGGTAATATAGGTATAAAGGATTACCAAGCAACCATGAACTATAATATACAACTTGGTGAACGAGGGACTTAACTTATAGTAGCCAATATCCTCGAATGTTGTGTTCGATGTATCATGGTATGAAAGGCAGCAAGCTCGGTTACCTATGGATGGATAACAACCTATAGGGGAATCCCAAAATATACTCGATGGTATGTGGGAGTGTAGTCTATATTAGTGTTTAATAAAGTGTAACCATTCGATGAGGGTGTTCCTTTATACTTTACGTGTGCGGAGCGCCGTCCAATATACCAAAAGGTACACATAGAACGATCCTGTACACTCACATATGTGGAACATGATATACAACACTAGAAATAAATAACATCTCCTACATTTACTGATGCCAAAACACGTCTCTAGCATAGACCTCCATGTGTTTGTGTTAATGTTACAAATGCTCCTTATGTTGATTCAATAAATATTACTGTTTAACTTTGATTAAGTTTCAGTTTTGGGGCTCACCACGGATGTCACCTGAATATCCCTAAAATTCAAATCCAACATGAGAAAATGGAAATATTTCTCTTTTAATGAAAACTTATCTAAGGAAGGGAAGAAACAACCAGTATGCAACATACAACATGCATCAAGCAAGATGCATGATGCAATTTACCTTGCAATGTAACTGTTCCTACACTAATGCACATAGAAAACCATAAATGCCAAAAGAAAAAAATTTCTTTTCACCACACTTAATTTTCAAAATGAAGAAAAATAAGATGAAAATTTTTAATCACTGATTCAAATGCACTTTTCAGAATGAGGACTAGAACAAAAATTCATCCAAGCGATCAATGACTAAACAAAATCAGTTTGCAAGTGACCAAATGATAAGAACAAAGAAAAATAATGACCCGTTATTACCAAAGGAAATCAAACTTGAATTCATAACAAATGGAGGCTTAAGGAAGACTACAAGACACTCAAGACTTGGGGAAGGTCAGCTGGAAGTAGGTTAGTCAAAGATGCATTTAAGAACTAAGGAAAACTTTATGTAAAAATAGGGGTCAACACTGGTGTAGAGGAGGCATCAGTGATTTGAAATGCTGGGATAGAGTGGTCCTAAGTGAGATGCAACACTCTGTTCGAGGCATTGGGGGAGCATTAGTATTGGGAAATAGGTTTCTGACACAAAAATTGCATAAAAGGCTCAATGAAATCACTTCCTAGGTTCTTGACTGATCAAAGAAGAAAAGATCTATGAAGGAGGTAATCAAACAAAAAGGACAAGGAAAACCACCGAGGGAATATACCATTCCCCAATATGGTCACCAATTTTTTATACGGGATTTACGATTGTGGACAAAACTATCTCCCCTAGGTTCGATGGCCAACCTAGAACAACATAGAAACACAAAACAAGCCAAGAAACTACGAGATCTATGTAGAATAATATAAGTACTATATTCAATAGATCAACATGGTATTGAAATAAGTGAAATAACAAAAATCACATATAGGAGAACATATAACTCTTTTCATTAATGTAAATGGAAGGATATTACAACCACAAATAGGTGTTCATATTGTAGAAGAGATCCTCCAAGTTTTCTTGTCATTTCCTTGTCACAATATGCACCTCCAATCACCCTAAATCCATGGAATGTTAAACTCTCACCTCAACAACATAAGGGTAGAATCCAAAAGCCAACCATTAAACTCTTACATATGCAAGATGGTAAATGTACAGATGAGTGGAGTAAGATGGGAGTTCTTATCCCATTACCAATTTAAGTTTTTTGATCCACCTTTGATGGGAGGATGGGATCAAAGGATAAGGGATGGAAACTACAAAGAAGGATGATATAGGATCCAAATTTTTAATCTATGGTAAATGGTCGTAACAAATTATGGAAGCTTCTGAAAATTCTCTCTTTTTCTCGAATTTCTAGAACAAACTTAGGTGCAAACAGGCGAAAACTTTAGGTGATAAACGCTGGCCACGGTAATGCAACCTGTAGGTGAATGTTGTCCAGAGGAAGTCCAGGGAGCATTGGTGCTAAAACTGGCTCAGATGAGGTGGGTTTAGGCATAAATTCTGGGAAATTAAGGAGGTTCACTTAGGGATTTGTTCAATGATGTTGACAAGGGGTAATAGGATGTTGATTGATCCCATTAGGAGGCCTAATGACTGGATGTGACAAAATGACCTATAAAACCTATGGTTTGATTCTAAGTAGAGATTGGTATAACAAGATACAAGGTTATTTATCTATATGCTAGACACATTTATGAATTCCTTATAAGGGCATAAACAATCAGATTCAAGTAGAACATCAGCCTTTTTTGAATTATACCATGACACCACTTGATGGACATAATGAGCGAGTTGGATTTGTAGATATCGTTTTCAGAAATTATTTCTTGGAAGTTGAGAGTGTTATCAAGCACCACCATCACCCGTACCATCAGATACACAGTTCGAGCTCCTTCCTTGCAGTCAAATTGGTGTAAATGAACTTTGTAACATAGACATAATTAGTGCTAGTGTAGTAATACGTCCAAAAAACTACTGATATGTGGACCTTATACTTTGATGGTTCTATGACTCAATATGGTTCTAGAACAGGTTGTGTTCTTATTGACCCACAGAAAAAACCATACATTTTTTCATGCCGCTTGGAGTTCGAGTACACAAATCACATTTATGAATATGAAGCACTCGTTTTTGGGTTAAAGAAAGCCATAAATCTTAAGGTAGAGATACTTAAGGTAATTGGTGATTAAAAAATCATTACCCATAAGGTATGAAATACCATTCAGTGTGTTTTACCTACTTTGAAAAACTACCAACAAGATGTATGGAGGATCATTTCATTTTTCAAGACATTTAATATTACTTATGTTCCTAGGATACCTAATTCTATTGCAGATTTATTAGCCAATGCAATTGCTTGCATGTCACCATTAACAAATGGTTTTTTTTATAGAAATTATTTATAATCCATCTGTTCTTGACAACGTAACTAATTCTCTTGTATTTAATGACGACGACCAAATACTGCACTTCATGGCTAACATGGATGTATTCAAAGATGCGTCTATTGAATAAGATGTGAATGAGAAGGATTTGTAGGATGCAACTCAAGCATCAAAGGGGAATAATATGATGAAATGAGTAGTATCCATTGAAAATATTTATGACCTGCAAAACCATTTCAAAGGACTAGTGAGCACAAAGACTCAGAGCTCAACATTGTCACATGAACAAACAAATATGGGAACCAAAGATGATTTGAAGTATGTAAACCTTGGTACATGTTGTTCCCCTCAATAACTATAGGATTTCATTCACCTATTCAAACAATACCGAGACGTATTTTCATGGCCACATGATGATTTAAAGACATATGATACAAACATAGTTCAACATGTCATTAATATCAAATAAGGGGTTAAACCGTTTCAACAAAAAACTATGAAAATTTTATCTGACACTTGAACCCCTAATTCAAAACGAATTAAGGAAATCATTGGATGCTTGGATCATTTCTAAATTTTTACATTCTACATCAGTTTCCAACCTGGTTCCTATTAAAAAGAAGTCCGAGGAGATACACCTATGTGTCGACTTTCGTAACCTCAACCAGGCTTCAGATATAAAAAAATTACCCCATGCTATCGATGGAAGAGATACTCCATACTGTATCTAAATCAGAAATGTTCTCGCTGCTAGATGGTTTTTCTGAATACAATTAGGTGCTAGTAGTAGAACTAGATCATTTGAAGACCACGTTCAGGAAAAAGTGGGGAGCATTTGTGTTTAATTGCTTGCCTTTCAGACTAATTAATGCCATTTATAATTTTCAAAGTTCCATGGAAATTTCATTTCGTGGACTGATTGGATAGAGTGTAGTTGTCTACTTACCTGGCATAACTGTGTTTTCAAAGAAAATATCATACCATATTCATCATCTCAAGCATATTTTTGAAAGATTTCGTAAGTATGGTATTTCATTAAATCTGAAAAAGAGAATATTTGGTTTGTCAGAAGGTAATCTCTTAGTACACATCATTGTTAAGAGTTGAATCAAGGTTAACCCAGAAAGGGTCAAATCTAAAGCTAAAATCCATTTTCCTTTGAATAAGAAATCAAGCAATCTCTCTTAGGAAATATAAACTTCTTATGTAAGTTCATCTCTGACTATGCTTATATTGTGAAGAAATTACAAGATATTATAAATAAATATGCTACATATAAATGGGATAAAAGGGAGAAGGATGATTTTTCCTGAATCAAGAAAACCATTGTTAATGCTCCAACCTTATATAGTCTTGATTTTGGAAAAAAATTCTTGGTGTACACTTTCGCTTCTCATTCATATATTTAAGTCATATTGACAAAAAAGGATAATCAAGAGAATGGAAAACCTATATCTTTCATGAGTGTTGGCTTGCAGGGACCTAAACTGAACTATCCCGCTATTGATAAATAAACATATGTGGTTTATAAAGCGGTTAAATGTTTTAGTCCTTATCTCATGAAGGCTCATACAATTATCAATGTGTGTCATCCAGCTGTCAAAAAAATTTTTGTACAAGAGTTGGGTGAAAGGAGAGAAAATTGGATGACGTGCTTACAAGAGTATGATCTTGAGTTCAATATAGTTATTACTATCAAAGGCCACAGTCTCTATCGACTAGTAGTTGAAGTGATGTATTCACTAGAAGAAGATACTTCAAGATGGGAGCAGGAAATATAAATGTATAATATCGAGCAAGTTCCTCCCACAAGTACAACAATGTATTATTATTCATATATATGGTAATACTTTGAGCATGGAAACTTGACTTCACATTTATCGAACGAACAAAAGAGGGCAATCCACCTTAAAGCTTTATCATGCCAACTAGTACATGGTGTGATTTTCTGAAAGCACCATAATGGTGTCTTTCTTTCATGCTTAGAGCCACAAGATTCAGAAATGGTACTAAGAGATATGCATGATGGACATGCAGGTGGGCACTTTGTAGGTGATACCACAACTCATAAGGCTATGAGGGTTGGTTACTATTGGCCCACATTATTGAAGGATGCTCATGACTATGCTTGAAAGTGCCCTATATGTCAAAGGTGTGCTGGTTGCGATCAAAATTAAGCTACCCCATTGCTACCCATATCAATTTAAAAACCATTCCAACAATGGGGACTGGATGTTATCAGTGAATTATTTCCTCATTTTTCGAAGAAACACCGTATATTTTTTGGGAGCTATAAATGCTATATTTACACCCACATTTAAATTTTCAATATGGGGTTGTAAGACTTAGAGAATTAGCACAATATATGCCATAATATGACCTCAGGGACTTGCAAAATCAAAAACCTAGAACCAATTTAGAAATGAAATCATGCAGGAAAAGAAATAAGACATTTCAAAGTAAACACACTGCAGAAAAATAATGCAAAGCTTCTTAACGAACTACAACTAAAATACAAATATGAAAAGCATGAAACAAATTCAATTTCAACTATCGTAAACTTTGTACTTAAAATGATGCTTTAAAATCTGTACTTAAAATTCTTCTTCTAGATTGTACAAGTATGGTTGCTGGAAAGAAGTCATAATGGAAATGTTCAATTCGGGATTTTAAATAAAAGTATTTGTTAAACACTTATAATAATTTACATATACAAATCTGGGTATTAAGCTTATGCCAATGTTGTTTCCAAGATCGATTTCATGCGACAATTTAAATTATGTATAAGTGCCAAACAATACAAAATTAAATGAAACCCTCGTTGATTTTATATCGTTATTACTCATGTTTAAATTTTTTGCAATTTTAATATATTTTGTTATAAAATAAATTGCACAGGGCACGATGAGGAAAAATAAGAAGCACTTGCTAATTTGTATTCAATTGAATTGCTAAAACAAAAATCAATTCCTAATTAACTACATTGTTAAATTTACCAATCAAAACCTGGGTATTTAAATATTAAACATAAAGGAAAGGAAATGAAAGCACAATTCAGAAATGAAACACAGTCAAACACAAGCATGTAATAAAATTGCAGCTAAATAAATCATTTTTAACAGGAAATGAAATTAAATAAATTCTAAGAAAACTAGAAAAAGGAGCTAACTAATGGGCTTGATCAGCCAGCTCGATCCTCCCAAAATAAAACTACGTTATCAAATCAATTCATAAATTCAAAGAGCTTGGAAATACAAATTAAATACGGATTGAAATTATAGAAAGACAATTACAAAATATTCAGTCAAATCAAATAATACAAATACTGGAATGTTGGCTTCAGTCCATGATCTAGCGTTTACTGCAATCCCAACATCTTCTATTCTCTGTGATCCCATCTCTACCTCTCTACAATCCTAGCTCTACTTCTATACTCCTACGTAGTGCTTCTTTCTACCACACTCATCTCCCTACGAGTGCACAACTTCTCCATTATATAGAAGAAATGCTTCTTTTAATTAAATGGGTCGATCGTTACATAGGATATAAATTTAGGATACAAATCAATTAAAATCGGAGCAAGAATATTCACTTCCAATGTGATCATGGTGCAATCTTGGCTTCTGGAGGTAATTTGACCTTCGTATTGCTAGTGGAGGCAATGCATAACTAGCTGAGGCATCGCACAACTGGCAAGTCAATGCAGGAACTACTTCATCATACTTCCTGCTACATGGGTGGTAATGTGAGTTTCATCGTTATCAAAGAGTTTAGCCAAGACAAAATCTGAAATCTTGGCATTGAAGTATTTGTCAAGTAAAATGTTGTTGGCTTTGCATAATATGTTCCTCTGATTCTTTGTACATATAAGAAAGGTAGTTCCAACAACAATTTTTGTTCTCGTTGGCCATATCATAGGGATGGCAACATGTTTATTGAGAAGATCTTGATGAAGGTTGCAATTATCCTTCTGTGCCTCTTACAAATCCATTAAGCTTGGATTATCCCCAACCAACAATGTCTAGTTGCAAACCATGCGTGCTATGGGTGCCACAACAGGTAACCATGATCCACAGATAGCTCTAGCAAGAATTTAAGCATTGGCTCTGGGATGCGGACAACCAGTGTTTGGGGTTCTAGCCCTTTATTTAATGTGGCGAGGGTGAAACCATGAATTATCCAAGGATTGGTGATTATACATTAGTATGAGTGCTTGCAGCAAACAAAATCACTGAAACCATTGAAACTAGTGTGCATCCTGAGCTCTGGAATTGATCTCATGTCTTTCCCGAAGAATCAAATGTTTCCACTACAATTGCTCTGTTGTAATAAGAGCCTGTTGGATTTCATTGAAGGGCACTTTAACATCCCCTTTCAAAGAAACACCACTAAGTGTGGCTTTATTAATACCAATTTCAAGACATATTTGTAATCCTATTCACAAATTAATGCTCAAGGCTCCTCACTATAATGGCTCATCACTACCTTCTTGCACAAAAGCTTCTCATATTCCCATTAACTGAAGCTCAATCAAAAATTTGAAGTGCACATATGATTTTGTCTCTGAGGCACCCCAAATGCAACAAAGCGTAATGAACAAGAGATTCATTCAAGGAATTTCCATCAGGATATATATTGACAAACATCAATATATTTGAATCTCTTCCTATGGAATGTTGGAGAAGATATGTGAGTTTTGAGTTTTTGTATGGTACATGCTGCTCCTTTTTTGGCAATTGCAAAATTACATCTCCAGACATGCCAACTCTTATTAATAAACTGAATTTTTTTTAGGTGATATCCAATAGAGCCACTATGGAAAAATACATTCACTTCCAGCCAGATCAATCAAATGCAGATTATTTTGCCTTGATTTTCTTAGATCTGAGATAAAACCTTGATGCTTTGACCCCTGGAAATAAAAAATGATAAAGGAACACCGGTAACATGAGCCGTATCTACATAATTGTATATAAACATCGGTTTATCCAAGAGCCGATGTGGAAGATAAGCATCCTTCAAACAATATACAACAAGCCTTCTCCTTGTATCTGAAATAAGTCTAATTGAACTCTTCCTTCAATCATTGCTTCCTTACTCTCTTGTGTACCATATTGTCTTAATGAGAAAGAGGTGTCTCTCACACGAACACGATTATTTCTGATATGGCCCAGGAAAGGGAACTCTGTTATTTTTAATGACTCTACCCTCTCTATGAGATATGGCAAGTCAAACTTGCATATTATAACCAATGGTCAGATCGAGATCAACTTCGTGAATAAAATCATGGTGGTGCATACATTGCTTGATTGCAGCTAACATTACACACTACCACCTGCCACCAAGAAGGCATTTATTAATGAAATTTACACAAAAATAATCTTCAAACTAATTAACAAAAGAAATTTATAAATAAATAGTTATTATCTCTAATGCCTATAATTAATAGCATAATAGGTAAATAAGGATTAAAAAACTAAGTACAAGCATGTAATTATTTAATAAAAAATTGTACAAAATTGGGAAAAAATGCAGCCCAATAATATTCTAACCGAAACTTATTATTTCACTTGGTGGCCGAAGCGGTGCCATTAAGGAAAGTCAGTGATAAGGAAGTCGTCCAATTTCTCAAACATAAAATCATAACCAGGTTCAACATTCCTGCATCGCTTGTCTTTGATAATGAAAATTATTTTTATTCTTTTAATATTTATGAGATTTCATTAGAATATGGTCTTATTTTGAAGCATTCATCTAACTATTACCCACATGGAAACAATTTAGTTGAATCCACAAATAAGAACCTTATCCATATTAACATGAAAATTGTCTTCTCTAAGAAAAATAATTGGAACAATGCTTTGGTGAATGCATTTGTGGGTTGATCAGTCACTCCTAAGCCCTCTTTGCAAATATATCCTTACTTGTATATAGAAAATAGGTTATCCTTTCGCCAAACATTTATCTTCATTCCTTGTATCTTTTGCACGAATCTCATTGGAAAACCATGACTCCTTGTTCAAAGTCAGATATACACTATTCTTAAGCTTGAGTAAGAAAGGTTCAAAGAAAAAGAAAAGTTTTCCATCCACCAGAACCAAATCAAGTGTTGATTTGATAGGAAGTTTGCACGGAATACAATTTTTGGTGTGGGTCGGTTAGTATTGAAGTAGGACAAAGCCCACAAGGAGAAAGGGAAGAACACCAAGTTTCAACCTCTATGGATTAGATCATATACCATCATTGAAGAACTTCACCACCATTCTTACAAGTCGAAATATTTGTATCAGAGGATTGAACCTCTTCCCATCAATGGTTGAGACCTAAAACATTGCTTCTATTAGAAAACTTGGGGTTTGTTCCTTTTTTACATTTTTCTTTATTTCTTTCATTGTAATATTCCCAATTAGCCATGAGCTAGTTGCAGTATTAAATTTTGTTTTGCTACTTTGTTTTATGAATAAGAGGACAATGGAGGTCCATAACTCTCCTTAATAATGAATAAATCAATTTCAATGTGAAAAGGATATATCTTGGAAGCTTAATTTAGCACCTTTAAGTGTGAAAAGGGACTGGAACACCTTGATTGGGTCAAATTTGACCAAATCAACAACGATGTCATGGAGGAGTGGCCATCAATGAAAGACAACGCAATTTTAGATGGAGATTATTTGTATGGAAGTAGTGCCATTATTACATGGGGCTTAGGGTTTTGAAGCTCATATCTTATAAAAGGAAGAGGACGGCAACCATATTCATTATGTTATTGTGTTTGATATTTCTGAATATATGGTATGTTTAGACATATATCTTTCTCTTGCTATTTAGCTGAGATTGAGTGTTGTTTAGCATTGGGTGTTTCCGATCGGGAATCCCACCTATTCCATTGAGAAGCTCTTGGAGGAGTCTTGTACTACATTTTCCACTATCAGGCTTAAGGCCAAGCTTCATCTTTAATTTACAGTGCAGATCCTGTTGAGGGTTGAGTTGTTTTGCAAGTTGCAGCAGTGGAGACCATATTTGGGTCATTTCATTGCTTATTTTCAGTGGAGAATGCTTCCTTTCCATTGGGAGGACAGTAAGGAAGGCCCTTGTGCATATTTTCATATCTTGGCATCAGCCTAACTATTTATTTGCCCCTACAGTGCAGTTTATTTCCAGATCTATGTTATTTCTGCAGGAGGAGTTGAAGGGTGGTTTGGCACACCATTTGGAGAGAAGGTTTGTTGGTGAAAGGGATCTTCCTTTCATCTAGGAGATCTATTGGAGGATGCTATTTTATTGTGAATATCAGATCAGCCACACTTTCCAGATTTTTATTTTGCAGTGGATCTTCAGCCCTAGGGCCTAGATCCCCATCTTGTACATGGTGTTTTGTTGAAAACCCTTAAGGGGTTCTTCAAAGGAGGTTTTATAGTGCTAAGATATGTAGTAGATATATATTTTGAGGCACATATCAGCCTTAGATCTATTTTATAAATATTTTCTGTAGCAGTGCCTTTAAAACAACATTGTAGCAGTCTTCCAGTCTTTCTATATAGTAACAACACCTCTTTTTGAGGGATTTTGTCCATTGGAGGCTTGTTCTTTCTTATTTTACATCTTATGGCCCATTTCTTATGCATATTTTGTTGTTTTTATAACATATGAAAGGTATCCATATTGGCCTCTTGCTTTCATGTAATGTTTTCACTCCTATTTCCATGGATTTGCACTATATTCCTTCTTTTCCCATTTGGGAATATTACAATGGTATCAAAGCATAATCTTGGCACAGCTTGTGCATATTGAAAAGCTGATATGTCATCTGAAGAAGGATATCCTCTTACTGATAGAGAGAAGAGGTATCAAAGAATAAGACACTGGAAGTTTGATTATACAAATGATAAAGAAGACAAGGGTAAAACCCCTTTATCTGGAGGAGAAGATGAAGAGAAAGAGTTTCCTAAGATTCTTCTCAAAGCTATGAAAGACATTTCTAGAGAAATAAAGGAGATGATAATGGATAGATACAAGGAATCCCCTTAAGGATTTCAACATGGTGAAAGCTCTGGCATTTCTCATCACTGGAGTGATCCACCAGTGTAGCAGCAACAAGTTTCCCAACGCTCTACAATGCCTACATTCTTGGCAGTGGGAAATGAATGGTTTCAAGAACAATAATCCCTTGAATACTATTTCATGGAGTATGAATCTAAAACTCAGAGATTCATGGACCACTTTAGTTTTCAAGAATTTTGTCAGATCAAGGACAATAGGATACCTAGGAATCACAATAGAAGTGGTGGATTCATTCAGAATCATGATCTACACCACACTATGGGAAGATTTTTCTTACCCAACTTTGATGGGTCATGTAAATGCACTGCAAAATCATGGGTAGAGAAGCTTGACATCTACTTCTAGTTGAAAAAATTTCCAGACAGTCTTTTTTCCCCTAATTAAAAGCCCCTTTTTCCTTTCCTTTTACCCCTCATTTCATCTAAAAACCCTTTAAACCTTATAAAATTTCTTTTATTTTGGTTTTAAATCCCTTTTTCTACCTATCGGAACCTCAAAAAATGCTTAAAAACCCACTTTTTCGACCTTTTTCCGCTCATTTTTAGCCTAAGGCTTTAAGCACCTTTCAGTTTAGCCTTAGTCCCCTTTACCGCCATAAAACCACACTCTGTGACCAAGTGCATCACCCATCAGCGCATCGGCATTTCCTATTCCCATGTTCCTGGACCCTTTCTCCGCCGATATGCCGATCTCCCAATTAAATCTCCACCGTCGATCTTCCTCAAAGATCCGATGGCCATCGGCACATTGCTCCATCGCTCCATCAACACATCGCTCCATCGGTGCATCGATCCATTGGCATTTTCTCTTCCGCATTCCTTCCCTCTGTCAATGCAATCCCCGATAAAATCCTAGCCGTCGATCTTAGATCTTGATCCGACGGTCCTCCGTCTCTCGCAATTACCTCTCCCATCGGCATTAGCCATTGCAAAATCCAAATTATTTTGTCCCCGGACCCTTTGCTCCTCTGATCTCCGATCTGCCGAAGTAGATCTCCACCATCCATTCTTCGATCTGACATCTCGCATTGGTTTAGTTACTTTTTCACCCGGGGCCACTTTACGTGTATTTTCTTAAATTTTCCTTTATAACCCCGCTGGTCCCACTTGACCACGTGGGGCCTTCCCATTGTGTTTTCTTGTAATCTCCACCGTTGATCTATTTCCCCTCCCTAGATCCAATGGTCCACAGGCGTTTCCTCGCCTGTTCTTCCATAACGTTTTAAAGCCCATTTTCAACATGAAAAAGGCAGTTTTTTCCCCTAGAGCACGCTTTAGCCCGACCCCACCATCTCCTCCCACCATGCTACTTTTATCCCTCCGCGCTCGTCCTCAGCCGTAGATCTGTAACCCCTACATCCTATTTCGCGTCCATTTTTCTTCTCCTCCCCTCTGTGCACTTTGAACGCGAAATAGGCGGTTTTCAGGAGCATACGTGTCAGCCATTGGACCGTATCACGTTCGATCAGTCCCAAACCACTTACCACCTTCACCCCACGCGAAAACCACAGCCGGTTTTCTAGTACCGCCTTTCCAATTTCGTGCCAAATTCAATTTTTGACCCTGTTTTCGGAGGTTTTTCCATGGAACCTCCTCCTGCATGCATGTTCCCCTCCTCACTACTCCTTTCGCCCTCCGCTGAGCCTTCAAAGAAGTCTATCCAATGCGCAGGGTTTCATAACGTTTTTTTATTATTTTATGTAGGTTCAATAGCATTTTAAAAACTGAAAACCCTTCCCACAAGGGACTACTAGGGTTAATTTCATGGTTTGACTAGTGCTTTATGAGCATTGGTTATATAATCAAACCCTCCAACATCGAATAAAGTCACCTGTACACAACAAAGAAGAAAATACAGTGAAGATTAGAAATAAAGGACCAAAAGGTTGAAACTAGGAAAAGTATGGATAAAGCGCGGTGAATAAAGAAAGAAATAAAGGCTAAAGGTCAAAGGATAAAGACAGATAAACACATGTTTTAAACAGAAACAGAGAAAGGACAGTGAGGTAGGTAAACTGAAGGTTAAGGTTTTTAAAGTAGATTTAGGCCTTAAAAACAGTTTAATGGTGAAATAAAGGCAAATTAGGCTTAAAAAGGCCTCGAATACATCAACAAGAGGCATCTATTTCTCTAAAATATCTAAAAGCCACCTATAGCCTACCTTCTATCTCAAAGGTCAAATTGATAGTTATTACACTAAAGAAGACATTTTAAACTATCAGAACAGTTAATATAAAGATAGAAAAGGGCCTCAAAGTCAATCTTTTCAACTATTTCATCCTTAGGAAGTAAATACAGATTTATTACATAGAAAAGTAGTTCAGAGACATTCCTACCTTATTCCTTGCATGGTTTTTAAGGATAGGAGTGCATTTAATATGTAATTAATAACATTTTGAACCCTAGATAGGTTCCACCTCCTCATTTGCAGCATAAATATTGCATTCGCACCCATTGTATGTTGGGAATTTGATGACTCTTTTGAAGTAATACATAGCTCTGCTGAAGATTGAAAAGAAATTGATGTACTGGAACCTGTGGATGTTTTGACCTGTTTGTTGATGGAGAAAGCTCTGTCATTGGATCCCTGAGCTTGGCTGTTGGTGAAGTATTCTAAATCTGTTAATGTTTTCCTATTTTCCATTTTGTTTCATCATTTCTTACTACAGTAGATTAAAATTTTTAGGCTAAGAAATGTCTCCTACAAGCACCTTAGACCTGTTTACTCTTCACTGTTTTATGTTTTCTTCTGCTAAGGCATTCTAGAGAATTCTTAATTTCTTTCTTGAACCCTTATGCTTGCTTACTTCTTAAATATTTCAATACAGTTGGCCTCAAGAATGATTTATGGTTTTCCCTGCTTACTTGTTGCTACTTAAAAGTTGTTTCTGAAGTCTCCCTTTAAAGTACCACTGTCCAAAGTTTGTCAAAGAGGTCTGTTTTAATCATACCCTTTGTTCTTACTTAAATAATTGTTTTTAAGGTCTTTATTGCTATAATCAAAGATGTCTAGGAGTTCCCTCTTCTATGAATGCAGTTATTTGTAAATTTTGAATGTTTTCTTATCCTTGAAAGTGAAATCTTTGATGAAATAGAGCGTTCCTCGACTCCTAGATTTCATTTTGAAAGTTTCTCTTGAAATTTTTTACTGAAGTGTGATTTGTATAATTCATGGTTAGCCTTGTCTATGAAATACTTCTTCATGTTCAAATGATGTTTTAAGTCCCTCTGTTGAGAAGTACATATAATTAAGGATCCTTAATTGCCCTTAGTTCTGCTTTTCATTTTAAATCCTTAATGTTCATTTCATTTCACCTAAAAGACTCTGTAGATCCAATAGCCAAGTTAGATTTGCCATTTGATACCCCTGATTCATCTAGTAACTTGTTACAAACTTCTACTTGACTCGATTGCCCAATGACTTAGAGATTTCCCTTTTCTATCTATGCTGCCTAGATCATCATGTCCCACCAAACAATCAAACAAACTCATGCTTAATAAATAGCCTAAAATCAACCTTTTACAAGCAAACAAGTCATATATTTGCAAACAATTGAGAGATCCCTCTCTGAGACTAGGAGGGCTAGATCCTAGAGCTCTAAAGACTGGTTTATGTGTTGCCTTGTCATTTAGTATGCCAATCTGCTAAATCATAGGATCCCAACATTCTGGTGATCACAGTGGGACCTTTTTGAGTAAAATTCCATAAACAAGACACTCAGTATCCATTCAAGTGAACTATAGCTTTCTTCAAGCACTACCAGCATAATGGTAATCATGATAAGATCTATCTGAATCAGTGGGAATTGAAGTAACCCTTAGGATTCTAAGAGACCCTTATCAAACCTTGAATAAATCAGCTAGTAAGCCATATAGTAGACTTTTTTTGTTTCACCACCTTAGCTAAGTGTTGAATCAGGTATAGGACACTGTCATAAATAGAGAACCACATAAAACTCAGAAAAACCCAAAACATTTCAGATTGGTTTTCAAATAAACCATTGGTGGTGGACCATAAAACATTTTACCTTCAGAAAAGATAAAAATTTCCACCTGGCGACTCCACTAGCCCCAGTAGGCCTATTACCTTACTAGTACTCTATATTTCCTTGAAAATGTGTTAACCAGCCTTGAGGAAGTTTAGAAACCTAGTCCCCTATTATAGAAACCACAATGAGAGGAAAAATATTGAAAAACAGTCCTAAAAAGCTCAACCTCTCTAAAAATTTTGAAAAACTGAAATCTAGCTTCACATAGGGTCCATACTAGATCCCATCCAGATCCTAATCCCCCTACCATAGTTTACAATCCAGAAATGATTTTGTGGCAAAATTATAGATCTGGAAAACCAACTACTGATAGGACCATCCCAAGAACAAGATCTGTCCTTGAAAAACTTACAGTCTTAAGAGATCCTCACTTTGACTTACCTTACACAAAAAATCTATTCATAAATAGGTCTCAAGGTGATTTAAACCAAGATGACTTCGAAACTATAGATTTGCAACATAGCTTTAGCAGAGAAGCTTCACCTTCTACTCCACCTGATTCTCAACTTCTTCATCATTTCAACTCCTTCCATAACAAATCTGCTCATCATCAGTTTGCTGACCCAAGTGTTTCTTCTACTCCTATCCACACATCCATTGTTCAAAACACTCCATTTCAGCCCACTTTCCCTCTTGTAAATCCACCTCTTTTAAATCCCCCATTATTTCCTATCATGGCAGCATGGTATGCTCCACTTGTGTTACCACAACCTTTGGTTCCCTTACCCAATGATTACCAATCCAAAATTCCCCATTTCACTGGAAATGAACCTACTACTGCCCAATAGCATGTAGATAAAATGAATGATGCCTTTGATTACATGGAAATAGAAGAAGAGACCATTAAGATGAGAATTTTTGCTCAAAGTTTAGGATGAGAATCCAAGAAATGGTTTAAGGGCTTAGGTCCTCACAATATTAATGATCTTCCTTATTTATATCAAACATTCATAAAAAAATGGGAAATTAGGAATAACCCTCTCCAAATCCTCTTAGAATATACCAATCTCAAAAGAAACAGTGGGGAAGGTGTCCAAGAGTATTGCACTAGATTCAATAGTGTTTATAATGCAATTCCTCCAGACATGAAACCTCCATTAGGCTTAGCCTTGGACAAATTTCCAGAGGAATTTGATCCTGAAATGGCCTACCAGCTAAGAGAAAGAGACCCCTCAAGTTTAGAAGATATGCAGAGGGGAGCCTTAAGTGTAGAAGAAAATTTGATTGAGAAAAGAGCTAGGTTAAGAGCAGAGAAAAGAGTTACTTACAGGGATGATACAATGGCTTCAACCTCATCATCAGATACTAAAATTGATAACTTAGTAAAGGTAATGGAGAGGATTCTTGAAAAGATAAATCTGAATGATAGAGTGCCTCCTAGAGAAAACCAAAACAGAAATAGAAACCAAAGTCTCGGAAGAGACCCTAATCAAGATAGGCAAAGAGATAATGACCAACAGATTAGGCCTCCCTTTCAACAAAACTATATTGATCAAGAAGAAGAAAGGGAAGTTGAAAAGTTGGAAGAAAATCATGTGAATCTGATAGGATTTGACAGTGAGACAGATGTTTTTCTCACTGAAGAAGAACAAGGATTCTTCTCTTCAGAACAAATTAAAAACAACCATGAAGATTATGAAGATTATAGATTGGGGTTTGAAAATGCAATCATGGAGGTACACAAACAATATAATCTTAGAAGAAAAGGGAGCCCAGAAATTTCTAATGACAAAAACACTAGTACTGTTGTTAAGAAAACTTTAGAAAATCAATCCAAAAAGACAGCCAGTAATACCAACAATGTGGCCAAGAAAATAAATATAAATAAAGACAAAAATAGTCAGCAAAGTGTTGAACAAAGCTTCCCTAGTACTTCTGCTAGTGACCCTAACAAATCTGTCCCAAATAGCAGTCCAAATAAAAATCAGCAAATCAGAATTGCTGAAAGAGTTGTAAATGACAAAACATATGTAAATATGTCAAGAAAAATAGTTCCTTTCAGCCTTGAAGGGGAAATTGCCAAGATTAAAATTACCATACCCTTAGTTGAACTAGTAACTCAGGATGTATATAAAAACCAAGTTTTGAAAGCTTTGAATATAGGCAGTGATACTGATACTTTAAACTTGACAGATGATAAACCAGAGTTATTGTTTGGTCCTGAAGTTGAAGGAAAATACCAAGAAGGGGTTGTCCCTCCCTTCTATGTCGACTTGAATATACATGAAAAAATCTTGCATAATGCCATGCTATACTCAGGTGCTTCACACAATCTTATGCCCAAAGTAGTAATGGAAAGCCTAGGCTCAGAAATTACTAAACCATACAAAGACCTATACTCCTTTGATTCAAGCAGGTTCAAATTCTTAGGCCTAATCAAAGATTTGTGTGTCAACTTGGCACAAATTCCTGCTAAGAGTCTAGTAATGGACATAGTAGTAGCTGCCATTCCCCCTAAGTATGGATGCTTCTATCTAGATCATGGGGAGCCAAACTACACGGGAGCCTTCAAATGGACATGTCTTATGCCACCATCCCAGTATTTAACCAAACTAGAAGACTATACAGGGAATCCCACATGAAATAAATGGTGAGCAACATAGATATACCAAACAATTCTCCTATCTACTCCATCCATTCAAATTTTGATTCATTTATCTTATATAATGAAGATGAAATCAGCCAACAAGAAAAGGAAAACAAAGGAAAATTCAGTCTACCAGAAAAATCAAATCTGCCATCAACTCAAGAAAAGAACAGTCCAGATTTTAGTAGCCTTGAACAACAGAAACAAAATGAAAATGGGATTGAAATACCTTGGAAAATAAACTTTGATGGTTGTTGTAGAAAATTAAGTGTAGGGGATGGTGTATGGATACAGAACAAAAACAAAGGATTTTCCTATAAACTGGATTTTCCATGCACAAATAACAATGCTAAATATGAAGCCCTCCTTATTGGCCTACACTTACTCAAAGATTTAGGAGCCAAAATAATATCAGTACAAGGGGATTCTGAGCTAATTATTAGACAGATCAAAGGGGAATATTCAACCAAAAACCCAAAACTCAGAGAATGTATAAATGCTGCCCTTGATCTCCTAAAAACATTTGAAAAATATGAACTCATTTTCATCCCAAGAGCTAAAAATCATCTATCAAATGAACTTGCCTTTGCTGCCAGTAAGTGCCAAATACCACAAACAGATGAACAATCTGATATAAAGGTAAAAAACAGACCTGCAATGCCTGACAATGAGGATTATTGGCAAGTGTTTGAAGAAGACAAACACATATATGATTTTCTGCAATCAAAGAATGACTTTGCCATATCAAAACCTACTTCAAGAAATGAGGAAAATTGTTTAAATGAAGAACAAAACTCTAAAACAGAGCTATATTTTTCTACTGATATAAACCATCTTGAACATCCTTTTAGAGCAGGAATAGTTGATAATATAGACCAGAAAGACTTGGAAGTTTTACAATGTAAAAATGATACAATTCCAAGAGGTCTTACACCATTAGAACAGCCTTTTGATTTTAATGATGTAGCCAAAGAACCAAGAATGGAGCCTATAAAAACAAACATAGAAGAACACAACATATGCAACCTAGCAGAACCCAAAATGATCAAGCTATCCAGCACTCTTCCAGCTCATATCAAACAGCAATATATAGAACTTTTCAAATAATTTAAAGATGTGTTTGCATGGGGATACAAGGATCTAAAATCATATGATACTAGCATCATTCAACACAAAATTCCTCTTAAGGAAAATCAGAAACCTTTCAAACAAAAACTTAGAAGGATAAACCCTGTTTTATTGCCTTTACTTGAGAAAGAGATTAAGAAAATGTATGATGCTGGGATCATAGTTCCCATCAGGTACTCAGAATGGGTTTCCAACTTAGTATCTATTAGGAAAAAGACTGGAGAAATTAGGCTCTGCATTGATTTTAGGAATCTAAATAGAGCCTCCCTTAAATAAAATTATCCCTTGCCAAAAATGGGTCACATACTTCAAAGGGTGGTTGGGTCTAAAATAATTTCACTATTGGATGGGTTCTCAGGTTACAATCAAGTTTTTGTACTCCCAAGTGACCAACATAAAACTTCTTTTACTACACCTTGGGGTACATTCATGCATGTCAAAATTCCATTTGGTTTAATGAATGCAGGGTCCACCTTCCAAAGGGCCATGGACATAGCCTTCTCCGAAGACATAGGCTATTTTGTAATCATCTACCTTGATGACATTACTGTCTTCTCTAAAAATGATGAAGAACACTTGATTCATTTAAGAAAAGTTTTTGATAAATGTAGGAAATATGGCTTATCTTTGAATCCCAAAAAGACACTCTTTGGTCTCTGAGAAGGGAAGCTTCTTGGCCACATAATTTCTGAAGAGGGAATCAAAGCAGACCCTAAAAGCATTGATGGTATATTGAAAATCAACCATCCTAGAAACCTCAAAGAATTACAATATTTCATTGGGAAGATAAATTTTTTAAGGAGATTCATCCCCAACCTTTCTGAGCTTTTAAGAAATATCACAAACATGCTTAAAAAATAATTAGGTGTTAAATGGACAATACAAGCTAAAAAATATTTTGAACTAGTGAAACAAGCTCTAACCCAAACACTGGTTCTCATAAGTCCTGATTTCACCAAAGATTTTTATATATTTTCCTTTGCATCTAAACATACAATAGTTGCAGTGTTACTGCAAAAGAATAACACGGGGCATGAAAAACCTATATCCTTTTTCAGTAGGGTCCTAAGAGATGCTCCACTCAAGTATAACATCATGGAGAAACAAGCCTTAGCTTTGGTAAAAGCATTGAAAGACTTTAGAGTATACATCTTACATTCTCACATCATTGCTTTTGTCCCACACACTGTTGTCAAGGATATTATAAGTCAAGACCCTGATGGTAAAAGGGGAAAATAGATTTCTGTTATTTTAGAATAAGACTTAGAGATCAGGCCTACCAAACTACTCAAAGGGCAGGGATTAACAAAACTCATGGCTGAGTCAAACTTCCAAGCACTAGATATGAATATGGTTGATGTCTTAGAAGAAACAAAAGAATTTACAACTCCATTTATTGATTAAACTTTTGTGAATTCACCTTGGTATGTTGATATCATATATATGTTGCTTTATCTGAATACCCCTCCTTCTCTGTCTAAAAATAAAGCTAGATTTTTGAAGCAGAAGGCTTTAAATTATTGCATATTAGATGGGGTTTTATATTGGAACAATGTTGTTGGAATATTGCTTAAACGTTTTCTTGAGTTTGATGCACGAAAAATCACGCATGAGCTGCATGAGGGACAATGTGGAGGACATCTGTACTGGAAGACTATAAGAAATAAAATCCTTAGATCTGGTTACTATTGGCCCACCCTTTTCCCAGATACTCAAAAACTTGTCATGCCTTGCCATAAGTGTCAAATTTTTTATGGCAAGAGAAAACTCCTACCATTACCCTTACATCCCATCAGTGTTGAGGCTCCTTTCCAACAATGGGGCTTGAACTTCATTGGGGAAATTCACCCATCTTCATCATCCCAACATAAGTGGATCCTCACTACCACTGATTATTTTACCAAGTGGATAGAAGCCATACCTTCTAGGAATGCTACTGACTCTGTTATTATCAAGTTCCTTGAAACCAATATACTATCCAGATTTGGTTGTCCTAAAAAACTTATCACAAACAATGATGTTGCCTTCAAGTCTAAAATAATGGTTTACTTCTTCCATAAGTATCATATTACCTTGGGTCATTCCACTGCCTACTATCCTCAAGGAAATGGATTAACTGAATCCTCCAAAAAAAGCCTTGTCAATATTATCAAAAAACTATTGGAGCAGAATCAGAAATCATGGCTTAGTAAGCTTATTCATGCTTTGTGGGCTGATAGATTAACCACCAAAAAGTCAATAAATATATCCCCCTATCAGCTGGTTTATGGCATGGATGTAGTCTTCCCAACCTCTTTAGGAGTTCCAGTCATGCAACTCCTTCAAGAAGTACAAACTGAAGAAAATTATATGCAGAGGAGGATAAATCAAATCATTCATTTACAACAATCCAAAGAGGAAGTGTACAAGAGAACACAAACAGTCCAAGAAAGCATCAAGAAGTTATTTCACAAGAGGACTAAAGAAAATGATTTCCAAGTTGGAAATGTAGTTCTAAAGTGGGATTTTAGAGGGGAATAAAAGGAAAAACATGGAAAATTCAAAAATCTGTGGAAAGAGCCCTACATTATTCATTCTATCAGAGGTCATAATGCATTCCTTCTGCAAGAGCTGAATGGAGAAGACCTTTTTGGAGGTCCTATCAATGGCAGGATGCTCAAGCACTATTTTTGCCAAGAGTCCTAAATTTCAAAGCTTTTATTTTTCACTGTATATAACATTGCTTCTCAATTTGAAAAAAGAAAAAAACAAAAAACAATAGAAAAAGAAAAGAGGGCAGATTCAAAAGAGGTACAGCCCCATACCCAAAAAGAGAATTTTATGAAAGTGAGCAAATCTAAATGCCACTGCCGATTAAAAAATGATATATTGTTCAGTCATCTAGCCTAATCATGGCTGAACATACTTTAAATTTATGTTGATAAGTTAGTAGAAGCACAGATTAATAAGATTTTTTCAAACTTGGCTTATTAGTAGAATAAATTAGGATAGAAAGGAAATGGTTCTAACAAACTCAAACTATGAACCAAGAAAAGGGAAAAGATAGCTCTAAATATATCAAAACCAGAGCTGGAAAAAGAATAGAAGGGTGTTTATAATTTTCAGATCTTAATCCTTCACAATTTTGTTTTATTTTTCTGCAAATAAAGTCTATGTGCAGCTTGTACATACAACCATAGACACCATAGCAAATCAGACAGATTAATCCTGATTTGACTGTGTTTAAATTTCCTGTTTTAGAAATAGATAATAAAATCTGTCAAACAGCTTAATCTTGACAGATAGTAGCTTAGGTATAAAAATAAAGAGTTCAATAGTTTAATCTAGACTGTTGGAAGAAATAAAGATAGGATTAGATAGTTTATTTTTGTTTTCAAAAAATAAATGTCAAAGAGTTTTCTAGTTCAAATGCACTCAAAGGAAGGAAGATTGGGCAGGTAGAGATGATGTTTAAAAGAGTTTTCATGCTGCAGGTCATTGAAGAATTGTCAAAATGCAAAGAAAATCAGCAAGAAAACAAAGAAATTTTTCCCAATGGATAAGGCATTGGTCTGCTGAAACTCAAAGATTATAAACTGAAGTTCAAGACACCTTAAAAAGCAAGCTGTCCCCCCCAAGTGGAGCCACTGTTAGTCATCCACAATTTTGAATTTATCCAAAGATGACTAAATTTGACAATCCCAGATTTCTAGAAACAATATTGTAGAAACATTGTGAGTTCTAGAAATCTCACAACCTTTATTATCCTAAGCTTATCAATTCACTGAATATTTTCACTTAAATCCTCCAAGTTATCCTACCATCTCAAAAAGAAGTTGTTCTCAGGCTATATCTGCCCATTTTCACTCATTTTCACTTATCCAAATAGTGTTTTTTCCCCTGATTAAAAGCCCCTTTTTCCTTTCCTTTTACCCCTCATTTCATCTAAAAACCCTTTAAACCTTATAAAATTTCTTTTATTTTGGTTTAAAATCCCTTTTTCTACCCATCGGAAACTCAAAAAATGCTTAAAAACCCACTTTTTCGACCTTTTTCCGCTTATTTTTAGCCTAAGGATTTAAGCGCCTTTCAGCTTAGCCTTAGTCTCTTTTATCGCCATAAAAGCACGCTTTGTGACCAAGTGCATCGCCCATCAGTGCATTGGCATTTCCCATTCCCGTGTTCCCAGATCCTTTCTCCGCCGATATGCCGATCTCCCGATTAAATCTCCACCGTCGATCTTCCTCAAAGATCCGACGGCCATCGGCGCATCGCTCCATCTCTCCATCACTCCATCGGCACTTGCTCTTACTCATTCCTTCCCTCTGCCGATGTGATGCCCCGATCAAATCCTAGCTGTCTATCTTAGATCCTGATCCGACGATCCTCTGTCTCTCGCAATTACCTCTCCCATCGGCATCGACCATCGCAAAATCCAAATGATTTTGTCCCCAGACCCTTTTCTCCTCCAATCATCGAGCCGCCAAAGTAGATCTCTGTCATCCATCCTTCAATCCGACGGCTCGCGTTAGTTTACTTCCTTTTTCACCCATGACCACTTTATGTATATTTTCTTAAATTTTCCTTTATAACCCCGCTGGTCCCACTCAACCACGCGGGGATTTCCCATTGTGTTTTCTCGTAATGTCCACCGTTGATCTGTTTCCCCTCCCTAGATCCAACGGCCCATAGGTGTTTCCTCGCTTGTTCTTCCATAACATTCTAAAGCCCATTTTCAACATGAAAAAGGCAGTTTTTTCCCCTAGAGCACGCTTTAGCCCAGCCCCACCATCTCCTCCGGTCGTGCTAGTCTTATCCCTCGATGCTCATCCTCAGCCGTAGATCTGCAACCCCCAGATCTAACAGCCCAGATCCTATTTTGCGTCCATTTTTCTCCTCCTCCCCTCCATGCACTTTGAATGTGAAATAGGTAGTTTTCAGGAGCATGCGTGCCATCCATTGGACTGTATCGTGTTCGATCAGTCCCAAACCACTTACCACCTTCAACCCACGTGAAAACCGCTGCCGGGTTTCTAATACTGCCTTTCCAATTTCGCGCCAAATTCAATTTTTGACCCTATTTTCGCCGATTTTTCCATGGAACTCCTCCTGCATGCATATTCCCCTCCTCACTGCTCCTTTTGCCCTCTGCCAAGCCTTCAAATCAGTTTATCCAATCCGCAGGGTTTCATAACGTTTTTTTATTTTTTTATGCAGGTTCGATGGCGTTTTAAAAACTAAAAACCCTTCCCACAAGGGACTACCAGGGTTAATTTCATGGTTTGACCAGTGCTTTATGAGCATTGGTTATATAATCAAACCCTCTAGCATCGAAGAAAGCCACCTGTACACAACAAAGAAGAAAAGACAGTGAAGATTATAAACAAAGGACTAGAAGGCTAAAACCAAGCAAAGTATGGATAAAGCGCAGTGAATAAAGAAAGAAATAAAGGTTGAAGGTCAAAGGATAAAGACAGATAAACAAATGTTTTAAATAGAAATAGAGAAAGGACAGTGAGGCAGGTAAACTGAAGGTTAAGGTTGTTAAATCTGAGTTAGGCCTTAAAAGCAATTTAATGATGAAATATAGGCAAATTAGGCTTAAAAAGACCTCGAATACATCAAAAGGACGCAGTTATTTCTCCAAAAGATCTAAAAGCCACCTATAGCCTACCTTCTATCTCAAAGGTCAAATTGATAGTTATTACACTCAAGAATATATTTTAAACTGTCAGAACAGTTAATATAAAGATAGAAAAGGGCCTCAAAATCAATCTTTTCAACTATTTCATCCTCGGGAAGTAGAGACAGATTTATTACACAGAGAAGTAGTTGAGAGACATTCCTACCTTATGCCTTGCATGGTTTTTAAGGATAGCAATGCATTTACTATGCCATTAATAACATTTTGAACCCTAGATAGGTTCCACCTCCTCATTTGCAACATAAATACTACATTCGAACTCATTGTATGTTGGGCATTTGATGACTCTTTTGAAGTAATACATAGCTCTATTGAAGGTTGAAAATAAATTGATGTACTGGAACCTGTGGATGTTTTGACCATTTTGTTGATGGAAAAAGCTCTGCCATTGGATCCCTGAGCTTGGATGTTGGTGAATTATTCTAAATCTGTTAATGTTTTCCTGTTTTCCATTTTGTTTCATCATTTCTTACTACAGTAGAGTAAAAGTTTTAGGCTAAGAAATGTCTCCTACAAGCACCTTAGACCTGTTTACTCTTCACTGTTTTATGTTTTCTTTTGCTGAGGCATTCTAGAGAATTCTTAATTGCTCTCTTGAACCCTTATTCTTGTTTACTTCTTAAATAGTTCAATACAGTTGGCCTCAAGAATGATTTATGATTTTTCCTGCTTACTTGTTGCTACTTAAAAGCTGTTTCTGAAGTCTCCCTTTAAAGTACCATTGTCCAAAGTTTGTCAAAGAGGTCTGTTTTGATCATACCCTTTGTTATTAATTAAATAATTGTTTTGAAGGTCTTTGTAGCTGTAATCAAATATGTCTAGGGGTTCCCTCTTCTATGAATGCAGTTATTTGTAAATCTTGAATGTTTTTTTATCCTTGAAAGTGAAATCTTTGATGAAATAGAGCATTCCTCGACTCCTATATTTCATTTTGAAAGTTTGTCTTGAAATTGTTATTTGCTGAAGTGTGATTTGTAGAATTCATGGTTAGCCCTGTCTATGAAATACTTCTTCATGTTCAAATGATGTTTTCAGTCCCTCTTTTGAGAAGTACATATAATTAAGGATCCTTAATTGCCCTTAGTTCTTCTTTTCATTTTAAACCCTTAATGTTCATTTCATTTCACCTGAACGACTTTGTAGATCCAATAGCCAAGTTAGATTTTCCCTTTGATACCCCTGATTCATCTACAAACTTGTTACAAACTTCTACTTGACTCCATTGCCCAATGACTTAGAGATTTCCCTTTCCTATCTATGTTGCCTAGATCATCATATCCCACCAAAGAATCAAACAAACTCATGCTTAATAAATAGCCTAAAATCAACCTTTTACAAGCAAACAAGTCATATCTTTGCAAAAAATTGAGAGATCCCTCTCTGAGACTAGGAGGGCTAGATCCTAGAGCTCTAAAGACTGGTTTATGTGTTGCCTTGTCATTTAGTATGCCAATCTGCTAAATCAAAGGATCCCAAAAACCCAGACATAGATGTGCAGCATGAAAAGCACACTACATAGAGGTATTCTTAGATGATAAGGAGGAAGATGAAGAAGAACAAGGGAGGGGTCATAGCGCTAGAATAGCAGAAGATGATCCACCACCACCAGGGGGTGAGGATGGAGCAATTGCTCCAATTAGAGGGATTCTTGCATCATTAAGAGTGGTACCCAATTATCATACAACTTCCAAACAAGAAGTAGAGTTGAATGTAATATTCCCATTTTTTCCACAAGATAATTGGGATATTAGAGTTCATAATAAACTTAATTAATTAAGTAAATAAAAGGGTGGAGGGACCCATAATCCTCAAAGATAAATAAAATCCACTTTTTATGTGTGTATGTGGATATTCTAGATTTAGATCTAAAATCATGGAGTAGTGGAGTAGTTCATTTAATGGAGATCATGTCTCATTTATGAGATAGATCATGGAGGATGAAATAGTCAAATAAGATCATGGATTTTAAATGTAAAATCACGAGGATCTTGAAAATGTCAACTAAAAACATAATGCATTAAAAGTAAGATCATAAAGCAATTATGATAAGTTAGTGGAGAAGGGTGCATCTAATGTGCACATGATGGAGGAAGTAGTGCATTTAATTCAAACCTGATGGAGAGGGTGATCATTACATTCACACATGATGGAGATCATGTAAGGACAATGCAGTCAACATGGAGACCTATGTCCACATGTACAACGCAGTTATGAGGTGGGCCAAGGCTTGGGAAGGATCATAAACCATATAAAGGAGATGAAGGCAACATGGAAAATATGCTTTTGGATTATTTATTTTGTGATATTTTTAGATTTGGATTTTTCATTTGACATTCCATGCTTTCTTTGGTTGTTTAGCTAAGATTGCAAGTGTTGTTTATCACTGGGTGTTCCTAGTCGGGAATCCCACCTCTTTCGTTGAGTAGCTCTTGAAAGATTATTGTCCTTCATTCATCATCAAGAATTGGTGCCATATTTTTCCTACTTTTTTCATAACATTTATATTCAAAAATTGCACATTTCTGAAGATCAGTTTGAGAGGAGGAGGTTGTCTTCAGTATTTCAGCTAGAGAACTAGTGTGGGATTCATCCTATCACCTTGAGCTTCAAGATCAGCCTTCCAGTGCTTTAGATCGATATCAGGCATCAGGCCAACTATTATTCATCTCCCAGCAACAACACTTCCATCAGGAATTGCGCAGTCCAGTTCTGAAGATCTAAGGGAGAAGGGAAGTTGCTAGCATTTCAGCTAGTAATCCAGTGGAGGACCATTCCTTCAAATTGAATGAATTATTTCCATCAACCTTGAGCTTCATAGCCATATTTTGCAGTAGGATAGAGAGCCTCCATCCTTGACAACACAGTTTATGCTAGCAGGGGTGCAGTGTGCAACCCAAAAAGGGCTGAAAATCCAAAATTGAAATCTGGCCAAACCATTTCTGGGTTTTTCTGGGTTTTTGGAGTAGAATCTGTGGTTAAAAGCACATATCATTATAAGTACTTTAACAACCTTCCACACATGGATCGTATCCTCAGAAGTAGTAGTTTCCAGTAGCAGCAGTAGTAGTAGCAGCACAACATTTCCAGTGCTTGGTATCTTTAGTGTATTTCAACCATCTTGTGGCTTGAGTGCATTCCTTTTGGAGCAATGTGTACTTTCATTTGTTGTTGATGTATAATGAAATGGATCATCTATTCTATCTATATCTGTGTTGATCATAATATTTATGTATATTTTCTATGTTTCAAATATTATGTTTGTGTATCAATGCATTATTCCATTTTGGGATATTACAGTGGTATCAGAGCATGATCTTTCGCTCATCTTGTGGAAATTTTGACAACATATGAAAAGTAGATAGTAGAGGTCTACTATGGAGGGATTAAGTTTTGCCTCATATTTCCCTAGATCTATCAAGGATCTCTCTAAAGAGATCAATGAAACAAGAAGATAAAGGCAAAGAGAAACCTCAATAAGGTTTCAAGATGAAGAAGGTCCCAGCACTTATTTTTAGCAAAAAAGAAGACCGGAGAAGAAAAGAGCTTCACCTTATTCCACTACATCCACTTTCTTTGAGAAAGAGGATTGGTCTGAATATGATGAAGGCTTGGGGAATGAGACCCTAAGTGAATATATGTCTGAATACAAGTCACAACCTAGAGCATTGAAGGAGAATCTCTCTCTCCAACAGTTTCTGCAACTCAAAGAAGAGAGGAGATCCAGAAGCAACAATAGAAGAAAGAGGCATAGATTCTTCTTGCCTACATTTGATGGATCTTCCACAAGCACCTTGAGGGCTTGGAGGGAAGAATTATTTACATTCTTTTTGAAATATCCTATATTATAAAGAGATATTGTGGAGTTTGCAGCGCTGCACCTAGAGGGTGAAGCAAGAAAATGGTGGTTTAGTCACTTGGCCCACATGAAAGTGTCTGCTTATGAAAATTTTATTCAAAGACTGAAGGAAAGATATGGTAGAAAGAAACCAGAGACATCTCACATAGTGACATCTCTCATCATTAAGGAGATAGTGCATGAATATTCAAGAGAAGATGTTCTCATTATCACTCAAGATAAGGAGCCTCTACCACCACCACCTATAGATGTGATTACATCAAGAGGAGGATCATTTTCATATTTGCAATATGGTCTTAAGTTCTTGACATTTGGAGCCTCATGCATGATTGATGAAATGCATGAGGAGGAGGAGACAGATACCAGAACTGGTACACTTGTAGAAGTGCAACCATCACTCTTACCAGTAGTTGGAGAGACCTTTGCACCAGAAGAGGAAAGTCTTGTGATGTTGCAAGATATTTATGAATCTCAGTTGATCCAAGTTATGCATCCACTTTCATCTCATACAGTTTCAGTACCTCTTATTGAAGCTTATGGGGACATGCCATCAGGGCTATTGCATGACCAAGGGTTAGAACATCATGCTTATTTGGAGCATAATTATATCACTGCATAAAGGATCCTTGATCTAATCAAGGAAGAGATGAAGAACCATCCTAGTTTGTCATGGATGAACTACATTCAACCTCTGGAGTTGAAGTGTAGAATTTCTGAAGATAGGATGAGTATGATCCTATGTACAATGGCTGGCTATGAGTTCATCATTGTGCCTTGCTTTGAGACAACACATGTATCACCTTGCAGATCTACAACGTTGTTAATGAGCAATAATGAGAAGAAGAGGACCCATTCCTTATGGGAGCAATCATATGGAAACTTCATTAAGGAAGAAATGGAGGATGAGATGATAGATGGTAGACATCTTGAGATGAGAAATATCTTCTCCTTTCTAGATGACACTTTCTCAGTGAGCATCTCACAACTCAAAGAGAAATTCTACCTGCAGTAGATCCAGAACCTTATTGGTTTTGGAGGGCCATTGATGAGAAGAAGATCTCATGGGAAGATATTATTGGAGGTGCACTTCAACATATCATGAAGTGAAAATTTCTTCAACAACTTGAGGAGGTTGGTGTCCTAAAATGGGAGGATACCAAGTTTTTTCAAAATTAGATCCATCATCCTCATTGGGATGAATGGTTTATGATATGGAGCAAGGGGTTTCCAAACCACTTGCAGATCTATGATACAAGGCAGCAAGAAGCATGGTTGTGCTGGTTTCTCTTGGGTGAGTATGGTTACCACCTAATGAATCATATTTTTCTGATTCATGCCTTGCACATTACTGGAAGAATGAAAAAGAAGAATACATGGTTACTTTGGTTGTTGATGAGAGAATTTGGACATCACATGATATATCTTATTTCCTTGTATTTACTCTTTTTTGGGATATGTCTCATGTATTTACATGTAAATCTGTTTGGGATGTATCTCATGTTCATGTATGTACTTAGGTTTGGGAGAAAGCATAGCTCCCACATGATGTGGCATAGAGGAGCTTATTTGTATTATGTTGATGAGACATTTCACATGTCCATTTCTTTGTTGTTGCTCCATGACTTGTGTCATGATAATGTAAGGAGGCAACAAGAATCCTTGTTTTTGTGGTTACTATTGGAAGAGTATGGGCTGATTTCTTCCCATACATTGCATGACAATGATAGAGGATGGAAACATGAGGCCTTACATCGTTGGCTTATATTGGGGGATTATGTTTATTTTACATGGTATAAGGATGATGTGATGGGGCATAAAGATGCCTTATTAAGGTCTCTTCTCTTAAGAGAATATGGCCACTACATTTGGTACAATGATGATGTGGTATGGCAGCAAGAGGCATTGCTACGGTGGCTTCTATTGAGAGAGTATGGCTCTCACATTTATATTGATGAAGATTTGGCATGGCAACAGAAACATTGTTGTGGTGGCTTCTTTTGAGAGAGTATGGCTCTCTTTTTTGTTTTCATGATGATCTAGCATGGTAGTAGAAGGCTTTGTTGCATTGTTTGTTATTAAGGGAATATGGTTTGAAATTTTTCATATTCATCCATATGTCTCTACTTCTTATTTCTCCCTATGTAGATGTGATGTTTAGGTCTTACATGGCCAACAGGGCTAATGACGTGAGCATTGGTAAATGCAATCTACTCTATGTATCATGGGTTGGAGAGGTAGTACATGAGTTGGGACTTTCCACTTTGGGAATTAACCACTTCATTTTATGTATCTCATGTGTAGAGAAGATCTTTGGTCATCATATGGTTGCCACTTGGAGGTTCATTGCTAAGGATGGGTATCTAACTTTCCAATTGGAGGTCATTCTAGACATTCTAGAAAGGCATCTTTGGATCTAGACATGCATGAAACATTGTGGAAGATGGGAAGACCTTCCATATGAGGATGCCATTTGGAAGGAGGATGTTTTCTGTAGCATCCACTTTTGCAGTTGCTTTAGGACAAGAAACATTTTGCCGGGGGGGACTATAATATTCCAAATTTTTCTACAAGATAAATGGAATATTAGAGTTCTTAATAAACTTAATTAATTAAGTAAATAAAATGGTGGAGGGACCCATAATCCTCAAAGATAAATAAAATCCACTTTTTATGTGTGTATGTGGATATTCTAGATTTAGATCTAAAATCATGGAGTAGTGGAGCAGCTCATTTAATGGAGATCATGTCTCATTTATGAGATAGATCATGGAGGATGAAATAGTCAAATAAGATCATGGATCTTAAATGTAAAATCATGAGGATCTTGAAAAGGTCAACTAAAATCATAATGCATTCAAAGTAAGATCATAAAGCAATTATGATAAGTTAGTGGAAAAGGGTGCATCTAATGTGCACGTGATGGAGGAAGTAGTGCATTTAATGCACACATGATGGAGAGGGTGATCAGTACATTCACACATGATGGAGATCATGTAGAGACAACGCAGTCAACATGGAGACATATGTCCACATGTACAATGCAGTTATGAGGTGGGCCAAGGCTTGGGAAGACTCATAAAATATATAAAGGAGATGAAGGAAACATAGAAAATGTTCTTTTGGATTATTTATTTTGTGATCCTTTTAGATCTAGATTTTTTATTTGACATTCCATGCATACTTTGGTTGTTTAGCTAAGATTGCAAGTGTTGTTTAGCGCTGGGTGTTCCTGGTCGAGAATCCCACCTCTTTCATTGAGTAGCTCTTGACAGAGTATAGTCCTTCATTCATCATTAGGAATTGGTGCCATATTGTTTCTACTTTCTGTAGAACATCCATATTCAGAAATTGCACATTTCTGAAGATTAGTTTGAGAGGAGGAGGTTTTCTTCAGTATTTCAGCTGGAGAATTGGTGTAGGATTCACCATATCACCTTGAGCTTCAATATTAGCCTTCTAGTGCTTCAAATCTATATCAAGAATTAGGCAAACTATTATTCATCTCCCAGCAGTAGCACTTCCATTAGGAATTGCATAGTCCAGTTCTGAAGATCCAAGGGAGAAGGGAAGTTGCTAGCATTTCAGCTAGTAATCCAGTGGAGGACCATTCCTTCACATTGCATGCATTATTTCCATCAGCCTTGAGCTTCATATCCATATTTTGCATCAGGATAGAGAGCTTCCATCCTTGAAAGCATTGTTTATGCCAGCAAGGGTGTAGTGTGCAACCTAAAAAGGGCTGAAAATCCAAAGTTAAAATCTGGCCAAACCATTTCTGGGTTTTTCTGGGTTTTTGGAGTAGAATTTGTGGTGAAAAGCACGAATCATTATGAGAAATATAATAGCCTTCCGCACATGGTTATTCTCCTCAGCAACAGTAGTTGCCAGCAACATCAATAGTAGTAGTAGCACAACATTTCCAGTGCTTGGTTTCTTTAGTGTATTTCATCCATCTTGTGGCTTGAGTGCATTCCTTTTGGAGCACTGTGTACTTTCATTTGCTATTGATGTATAATGAAATGGCTCATCTATTCTATTTGTATTTGTGTTGATCATAATCTTTATGTACATTTTCTATGTTTCAAATATTATGTTTTTGTATCAATGCATTATTCCATTTTGGGATATTACATTGAATTTTTGAAGTGGAAGCAGGGACATGATAGTCCCATCTATTATGCATATGAGATTGGTCCATGAGACATCATTGTCTTGTAGAAAACCTCCTGGGAGGGCACCTGATTCAGATTTGGTGAGACATGTCTCACATCATGATGCTCCATTCATAGATCCAAGAGGAATGGGAGAATTAGAAGGCCAAGATACAGCGCTGAGAGTCTTGGGTAGACTCAAGGAGGAGGGAGACATTCTCCCAACATAATCATTACCCACTCTCATTTTAGATTCTGCGTTGTGGGAGGAAAAGCATGGGAAGGATAGAAACCTTCCAACATATACCTTTGGCATAGGAGATTTCAAGGAGAAGGGCAGCCATCTGACATATGTTCTTTGTGATAGATCATCAACACTGCCACTATGGAAGATTGATCCATATTGGAAATCCCAACTGTTGGTGGATTATTCCAAGGATCTTTTCACATGCATGATACTTGATGACCAGCTACATGAAGAGGGATATTTAGTCCAAGAGGAAATCATCTATTATCATGGTAGGATATTCTTATCTAGAGCCTTCAAGCTCAAGGAGAAGTTAATACAAAGGGAATATGAAGAATTCCTCTTCAGCCATACTTATTCTATGAGAGTCTACAACACTATCATGGAGAGTTACACTTGGGAAGGCTTTGAAGAGGAACTATATCAGCATTTTCAAAGATGCATGAACCATGTGGAGTTGGAAGACAAACATAACTCAATGAAGGATTTATGACAACCACCTCTTTCCTCTTTTGGAATTAGAGGGGATCTATCTATGGACCACTCCATTTGTATGAGCAAACGTTTTGGTAAGGAACATGCTTATGTACATAATGTTTCATTTGATGACTACTTGAATTCCTTTACCATGTATATGTAGGCCATAGCTCCAATAAGGATCGTTATTCCATACAAAATTCATGGCCAGCTTTGGGCTATAAACATTTCTAAACATGGCCACTCCCTTAGAGGATATAGGGAGATGATGTATCACTGTGGGTGCACTCCAAAAGCACCAAACATATCTCACACTTTCAGCCATTGTGATAAGACTTGGGCAGCAAGTAAGTGGTGGGGAAACCACTTACCATATCATTATCTGATGTAGTCAGGAGATTTACTGCACTGGTTCCACATGTGGGACTATGACCCACCTCCATTTTTACAAATTTCTGTTTGCATGCACTTAGTTTTGATCCCATACATTGATGATGTTATTATTATTTTTATGTGAGTGATTGGAGGGAGGATGGAAGGAATGTATATGCCTTATGGGAGATTAATTCTCCATGTTCATTATGCTACATGTTTTAAGGATAACATTGGGAAAACCATGTTTGTTTCATTGGAACTATTTTCTCCTTGTGGGATGAATTATTTGCATCTCATAAGAACTTTGGAGGATATTTTCATGGAGGGATGGATTGGTGGACACTTAGCTTATGAGGAAAGGTTATCACATGTTGGTGTCACCAATGGTGGAGGAGAATATTTGTAGCACTCACCTTGTCATTTTCTTGAGGACAAGCAACATTTGGGAAGGGAGGACTGTAATATTCCCAATTAGCCATGAGCTAGTTAGAATATAAAATTTTGTTTTGCTGCTTTGTTTTAAGAATAAGAGGAAAATGGAGGTCCATAAGTCTCCTTAATAATGAATAAATCAATGCCAATGTGAAAAGGATATATCTTTGCAACTTAATTTAGCACCTTTAAGTGTGAAAAGGGGTTGGAACACCTTGACTGGGTCAAATTTGACCAAATCAACAACACTGTCATGGAGGAGTGGCCATCAATGAAAGATAGCACAGTTTTAGATGGAGATTATTTGTATGGAAGTAGTGCCATTATTGGATGGGACTTAGGGTTTGGAAGCTCGTATCTTATAAAAGGAAGAGGATGGAAGCCACATTCATTATGTTATTGTATTTGATATTTCTGAATATATGGTATGTTTAGACATATATATTTCTCTTGTTGTTTAGCTGAGATTGAGTGCTATTTAGCACTAGGTGTTCCCGATCGGGGATCCCATCTCTTCCATTGAGAAGCTATTGGAGGAATCTTGTAAGACATTGTCCACTATGAGGCTTAAGGCCAAGCTTCATCTTTCATTTACAGCGCAGATCCTGTTGAGGGTTGAATTGTTTTGCAAGTTGCAGTAGTGGAGACCATCTTTGGGTCATTTCATTGCTTATTTTCAGTGGATAAGGCTTACTTTCCATTGGGAGGATAGTAAGGAAGGTCCTTGTGAATATTTTCAGATCTTGGCATCAATCCAACTATTTATTTGCCCCTACAGTGTAGTTTATTTCTAGATCTGCGTTATTTCTATAGGAGGAGTTGCAAGGTGGTTTGGCACACCATTTGGAGAGAAGGTTTGCTGGTGAAAGGGATCTTCCTTTCATCTAGGAGATCTATTGGAGGAGGCTATTCTATTGTGCATATCAGATCAGCCACACTTTCCAGATCTGTATTTTGCAATGTATCTTCAGCCCTAGGGCCTAGATCCCCATCTTATACGTGGTGTTTTGTTGAAAACCCTTAAGGGGTTCTTCGAAGGAGGTTTTATAGTGCTTATATATGTAATAGATCTATATTTTGAGGCACATATCAGCCTTAGATATATTGTATAACCATTTTTTGTAGAAGTTCCTTTAAAACAATGTTGTAACAGTCTTCTAGTCTTTATATATAGTAGCAACACCTCTTTTTGAGGGATTTTGACCATTGGAGGCTTGTTCTTTCTTATTGTACATCTTATGGTCCATTTATTATGCATATTTTTCTACTTTTATAACATATGAAAGGTCTCCATATTGGCCTCTTGATTTCATATAATGTTTTCACTGCTATTTCCATGGTTTTTCACTATATTCATGATTTTCCCATTTGGGAATATTACATTCATGTTGTTCATTTGGTCATATATTTTTCCATTTTTTTTGTTTGGTTGGTATACATAAATAAGACCCGCGTGTGTGGCTTGAAAGGACTATGTGGTGAAACAAACAAGGATTGTGACAACCACAATGCTTGGCTATCTCTCAGTTCCTCTTCTTTGTTTTGGAAATGCCTCAAGTCAAGTAATGTCGACATGGATAATACGATACATTCAAGAGGAAATACTTGAGTAGAACCATGCAACCTACATCTATTTAGTATCCTTATTCCTTGACTTGGTATCAAAATTACTTGATGTTTTTCAAGCTAATCCAGTCAAGTAAAGAAGGGAAAGGGGAAAATCAATAGCGAGGAAACTAATATTAGAGGTATATATTACCTTCTTTGAAGGAGAAACCTCTATTATGTCAATAAGTTGGGATCCCTCTTCTGCCTTGATGAAATAATTAGTGCCAATGCACAATTATATAAATGAAATAAATAAAGGGTGAAAGAAGAGAAAATATTCATGTGCAGAGAGGTGAAGCAATTAAATTCGTTGGGTTACTGACGAGGCTCACTGGCAGTGAAGAAATTATTGTGTTCATTTAGGGAATATGAAGGATATTTTCCAAACCTGATAGAAGGAGAGAAACACCAAAGATGAAAAATAAGACTCTGATTATCTTTGACCCACAATTAAGTACTACCCTTTTCCTAGATTGAAACAATTGTGACATGGAAAAAATTTGTTCTGTGTTAAACCAAGAGTGGGAATGGTGGGTATTATATATATAATCATTTTAAGTGTGGAATCCAAGGAAAACCACTTGGTGAATTAATAAATCTTGAAGGAATAATCCTTTATTGAAATATTCTCTTAGAAAAATAAGCTACAACACCCTCAAATTTTTTTCTATATTCAAATATCAAAGCCTACACTTTATCATGAGAAGTGCCACTTGTTTCTGTCAAGTGTCATTTCATGTTTATACACATGTCCTGAGTATCCATCTTCCTTTCTAAGTGTCATCACATCATCAAGATTAAAAATATTTTACTTTAGGGTCATAATACACTTCTTGTTCATAAAACGACACTTTTGGTCACAACTGCATATACTTGGCTTGTTATACTTGGTGAGTGTTTATGAACTGGTGTTTTGATTATAATTCTTAACATTGGGTCCTATCTAAGTTTTACTGATGATTTAATTTTTGTTGCGCTTGATTTTAATCCTAATTCAATGTGTTTTTGAAGTTTTCACCCTCCAAGACTTAGACATTTTTCTGACTTTGAAAGCCTTCCTTCTAAGCCATGAGGAGTGCACAATGCACTCTCAAGGCTTAGTGGAGACTCTCTTGTTAGTTTTTGTTGTGCCTTACACCAATCCTAGCCACTTCCTCTTAGTTGAGAGCACTTCCCACTCTTAGTGAGAAGTGAATCTCTCCCTTTTTCCTTGTTCCTATGCCCTGTGCTCTGCTTGTGGCCCTAGCTCTCCCTTCTCAGCGCATAGCACAACCTCAATGAAAAATCATGCTGCTTGTCCCTTTTTTTTGTGCCCTATGCCATTAATCAGACCTTGTCCTCCTCTATTTGAGTGCACAATGCATCATTAGTGATCAGTGAACCCATCCTTGTCTCTTGCAAGTGCACCCTGTGCCTAGACAACTTCTCTCACTTCTCTTACTACACCGTTGATCCACAAACATAAAATTTGTAATAAGAATGATAGAATAGGATAATTTTGGGCTAATGTTTGCTTTCCATGAGTGATCTACATATGAATGTGTCTAATAAAGCATGGAAAATATTTGTGAGGAAATATAATAAGAATTGTTTCCCAATGAAGCATCCTTAAGATGAAGGAGCCATGTTGTAATAGTTGAAAGAAAAACCCTGATGATCAAAGTGACTCATGAATATTCCAAGATATCTCAAGACCCTTTGGAGGGTAGATGAAAACAACAATGAAATATCTATTATGATTATTGAAGATATAGTGGCAATGTAATCACTTATTAAATAACTTCATGTACAAGTCACCATGATTCCAAGTCATCAATGTTGCTAACTTGTGAATTTGTTGTCACATTATGATATAATTTTGGAAAATATTGTAAATTTAAATATATGGAATTCCAAGTGTCATACATTGAAAAAAGAGCGACATGAGGAAGTCCAAAGGTCACATAGATGTTTAAAACTCACATTAGAAGTCTAAAAGTCATATAGAAGTCCAAAAGTCACATTAGAAGTCTAAGAGTCATGAGAAAGTTCAAGGGTCATGGATATATGAAAGGTCATCCAATTTTTTTATAAAAGATACCTAATTAATCAAAGAGTGAACTTTTAACCTTGGCTTCTCCATCCAAGGATTAGAGATGAAGATAGTTCTTTTGGAGAGAAAGAAGTGGCTTAGTTCTACACTATTGGAGCTAGTCGCATTTGTTTTATTAATGTATCTTGGAACTCTTGCCTAATATTCAAATATAATTGAGCCAACACATTTTCATGTGTATGTCATGAATGTTTTGAGACTATTCTTTGGATATTTGCGGTATACATTGGCATTCATATGTACTAAATAAATTGAAATATTTTAGCGGCTTTGGTGCTCATCTTTTTTAATGTGTTGTATGTGTTTTCATGATCGTTGCATCTATGTGAACTATTTTTATTGATGACTAATGATTATTTCATATGCATGTGCATGTGTATTTATTATATTAGTACTAACACTTCTCTTATAAAGGCACTTTTTTTTCCTTACAGTGAAATAACCTTGATACAGATTATAATCGAACATTTCATAACACATGTTTTCCCATTCGAAAGTACATGTGAATTTATCTCTTATGCTAATAGTTGCAGCCAAGGAAAAATATAAATAAATGGAATTCGGGCCATATTTCTAGATGGGATTGCTATACCAAATTGTGTGAGGTATAATTGGGACTTCGTACTGAGGAGATCCCCTATATGTTGATGGGTCCAACATTGTCAACAAGTCCCTTTATCCTACCCACTCTCGCTACCTTGAATCTTTGCAAGCATGTGGTCATACAAAAAATATGACAAACATGTCTCCATCACACCCTCTTCAAAACAAGATTCCTTACAAAATGTGGTATGGCCAGACCCTCTCCATCAAGCATCTCATGGTTTTTGGTTCCACATGATATGCCTTGATTCTAAAACATGAGAGAAACAAACTAAATGTAAGGAGCCTCAAATGCATTTTCTTGGGGTACTCAAATACCACTAAGGCCTATCATCTTTACAATGAGGAATATCATAAATTCATACTATATAGAGATGTCATATTTCTTGCTTCCACCAAAAGTGATATCTCTATTAAAAGAAATCTTGATCATCTAGAAAAGATTTCTCCAATGAAGACATACCATGAATTTCAAAATGAGATTCAAAATGTTAAAGGAGGGAGACCAACTCTAGGTCATTCTTAGGAATCCCCCTCTGTGAAACCAAAGCCTCCTCATGAATAATTTCTAGAAACCTCATCAAATTTGGATGATGTTATAAGCAAAACTGAGAAGTTGAACATTGATGATGCCACACCCTCAAATAATCCATCTTGTCCTTCTCCAAAACAACCAAAGTGGTTGGTCAAGAAACTTGAAAGTGTCCATCCTTATGAGGTCAGAAATACTAGAATGAGGAGTTCTACTAAAGATGAAAATGGAGGTGCAAATCAAAGTGATGTGGATGACATAGATATTTCGTATAATTCTGGAATTAATTTTTCCACTGACTTTGAAACCATTTACTTCAAAGAAGTTGCCTCTTATGATGAATGGAAAGAAGTCATGCATAAGGAATATGGTGCACTTTTTAAAAATTGAACTTGAAAATTGGTGGACACTCCATTCAGATCCAAACCAATTAGCTCCAAGTGGGTCTTCAAAAAAAAATATAAATTAGATGGCTCATTTGACAAGCACAACGCAAGGCTCATGGAAAAAGGATTTGCACAAAAAATTGTTTACTATGAGGAAACCTTTTCTCCCATAACAAAATAGGTGACCATCTAACCATATTCTCCTTGGTAGCATAAAATGGATGGAAAATCCATCAAATGGATGCAAAGAAAAATTTCTTGTATGGAGATTTGAAAGAAAATGGTTTTATGTCTTAGCTTGAGGGTTTTGTCTTGAAGGGAAAAGAAAAAAAGTATTCAAGCTCATGAAATCCTTATATGGTCTAAAAAAGACACCATAAGCATGGTATGAAAAGCTAATTGAGCATATTCTGAAGCTAAATTTCAAAAATTACAATCTTGATGATGCAACTTTGTTTGTCAAAAAGGTTGGAAAAAGTTTTGTGTATCTTGTAGTATATGTAGATGATCTGGTAATAACTGGAAACAATGAAACCTATATTGCATCTATGAAGAAAGAACTGAAGAAAGGTTTTGAAATTATAGATTTGGGATAACTTCATTATTACTTGGGTATAGAATTCATTCAAAATATAAAATAATATTCATTTCCCAAAAGAAGTACATTGGATAACTATTGAATAGATTTGGCATGGTAGAATGCAACTCTTTCTCCACTCCAATGGAACAAAATTTTAAGGCTTACATTGAAAGAAGGGAATGAGTTGAGGATAGAAAAATGGACATACAACTTGTGGGAAGTCTCATCTATGTCACCACAACTAGACCAAATATCTCATATCTTGTTAGCATCATTTCACGCAAAAACCATGTGAAGGACATTGGTCTGCTGCAAAAAGAGTCTCGAGATACTTAAGAAAATCAAGATTATGGATGTATTAAGTACACCGAGGTGGATTATTTTAATCCTGTTGCACATTCTGACTCATATTTTTATGGGGGCAATGAAAATTGAGTATAAAATTCATGACATGTCATTAGTCTAGGATCAACAGTTGTCTCCCAGAATTCATGGAAAAAATTGGTTCCAATATATTCCACAACAAAGTAGAATATGTGGCACCTGCAAAAGCAACAAAGGAAATCATGTTGCTTAGGAAAATACTTGAATACTTACAGGAGAAACAAGTGAACTCAAATCCTCTACTTGTCAACAATACTTCTGAAATCAAGTTGGCCAAGAATCCGAGACTCCATGATTTAACCAAGCACATCAATACTAAGTATCATTCGATTTTATATCATGTGGAGGCCAAAACTATTTCATTAAGACATTGTTCCATGAATGAGAAAATTGCAAACATATTCACGAAGTCACTCGGAAGCGAAAGTTTTGAAAAGTTCAAAAAGATGCTTGGGCTCACAAATTGTAACAACCCCGGTTAAAAATCCATTTAATAAAGTTAATAAAGGAAAAAAAAAAATTTATGGGGAATGTATTCCAAGTTGAATGTTGGGAAAAAACATGATGATGGGGATCACTCGTGATTAATTAATGGTTATGGAAATTGGTGAAGGAATTGGAAAATACTTTGGAAAGGTAAACATAATTTATTGGCTTTTATTTATGAAAATAATGGAAAATACGAGAAAATAATGATGAAAGGTCATATAATTGCATGTGAGGAGGAAATTGAAGGAAAATGAATGAAAATTGAAGAAAATAAAGGCCTCGATGATAAAAAGGCTTTTGAGGACCGTTTCACAACCTTTTGTTAGATTTAGCTTGAATCTATCTCTATTCTCTCTCTCTCTCTCTCTCTCGCTCACTCTTGCACACTTAGAGTTTTCTTGGAGAATTCTCGGACCGCATTGGATTTGGGGAAAGAATGAAAATTAAAGAAGGAAAGCACAAGGGGATAGAGGGATCAAAGAATACAATTGGATTACTTTGCAAGAACTGAGTTGCATGTATGGTTTACTTGCTAGTTTTTTCATGCACGGTGTATGTTATCACTCTAGTAAATTCTCAAGTTGTGGGATTTTGAGTTTTTAGTCAAAGAATACTAGAGGTAACCACAAACCTACTTCAAAATCTAGGATCTAGCCTTCCTAGGGTTCAGAGAGGGCTCTCTCTTTAAAATTTATCTTTGTTTGATTTATAAATGTTAGGCTAGTTATGAAAGTACAATTTGGTTTTGGTTTTAAGGGTTTGGTGGGGAAAAATCACTTGGAGTTAAGATAGAGAGAAATCTACTTTTCCATTTGGTTATGGAGTCTAAATCAAGCTAGAAGCACTAGAAATCAAGACCAAAAAGGTTCAAATATATTCAAGGAAAGATAGATAACCCTCAGAGATTTGGAAAAGTAATTTTTTGTGAGTTGGTATGATCAGGATAAAGGGCACTTAAGGATCCTTTGATCTGGAAAATGGAAGTAGAAGGTAGAGGTCAAACATGAGAAGGATAAATTAAGGGTTCCTTGCACCAGAAATCAGAAGAAAACATTAAAATGGTAACTAGTTAAAGACAGGGAGCACTTGACTAATCCTGTAGTAATACTCCTAGTTACACATTCATACAGAACAAACATAAAATGAATGCATGAAACTTAGAAAAGGAAACAGTGACAAGAAGGAAGTACTTCACTCATCATATTATCACAGGGATCCTGAATTATGATGCCAGTCAGCTTGTCCATTCTGCTAATTCAAATTCAAACATAAAATGGCCTCCAATGTTCAACAAAAATGTCTATAGTAAATCCAGCAATTTTATTCCACACTGAATACTTCTGAAATTGAAGTATTTATACATAAAGTATTACAAATATCCTAGAAGAGTTCTAGGAATAACTTTAGGAAAAAGAAAATATCATTACATAATAAAAGGAACAACTTCTTAACAAACTAGCAAGTTGTCCTCTTTTATCCAAAATAAATAGAATTGTTCTGCTAACAAGGAGCTTTTAACTGCCTATGTGTCCTGCTTGCTGGCTGCTAGATATTTTTATACACTTAACTTGCCTTCGCTGATACTCTTTCATGCTGATACTCTTTAACCTAATGATCTTTGATGTCGATACTCTTTGACCAATTAGTTTTACTGTTTTATTGCTGTAAATTATCTTTTTAGCAGTAAAAATCAGAAAACTATATTTTCATTTTATCTCTACATCGTATATGTGAAATTTTGCCACTCTTTTGCTATTGGAATTTGGACATTTTTCAGCTTTCTGAAGTTTTCATCAACCTCTGTATATCTTGCAAAAGTAGGCTTGATGACAAAGAGGTGCTTAATTTCATGCTGTAGAAAAAATAAATCCTCAACATATTGAAGTAATACTTTTCCTGTAGGAGTGCCTTGTGCCAGTGGCTTGTTTACTTGCTCTTTAGCAAACTCCCTGATCTTTTTGTCATAGTCCTTTTGTGGCATAAGCTTTTCATTGAACACATGTATGTTTGGTAAGCCCTTTTGTCTGAGATTTGTGTATTTTACCCTAAATCTAGTTATGGCAAGGTTCATTGTTTCACATTTTTCTTCAAGATTGTTCATTAAGCTCTTTTTAGTGACAACCTTCTTGATTTTCAAGATTGTCTCTGTCCTGTCTGATATCTTCAATTCTTCCAGTTCCTCCCTATTCTTTCTGTTTAAAAATGTAATGAGTTTTAAAGCCTGTGCAGGCTTATCAGTCAACTCATCTTTTATCTTTTGTATCTCTATTTGGGCTGCTAATAGCAATTCTTTTTGCTCATATATAACTTGAATTGAAGGCCATTGATTATGAATGGCTTCAATTATGTTATTCCAGAGATTATTTTTAATATATGAGATTTGCTCTGTGAAAGTCAGTTATTTTTGTAAATTTTGAGCTGCTCTCCCAATCTGATTTCTTTTTGCTCATGAGTTCTGACATTGATCTGAGCTGTCTTATTTTCCTTCTCAATATTTTCAATTATCTTGTTCATTCTATTTATCTCATCTGTCTTTAAAGACGTCTCTTCCATGGCCTTAACAATCTGGTTGGCTTCATCTATGTGTTGTATATTTGTAGTAGAAGAGTATGTAGCTGAAATGGTGGCTGAAGTCACTGGCACTGCAGTTGCCAGTGGGCCCTTTGGTGCTAATTTCTCTCCTAAAGTAGAGGGCACTTTTGTAATAATCATTGGGATGACTGTAGGAATTGTAGGAATTTCTGGATCTTTTACAATCTCTCTCTCTTGGACAAGTTTGTCCATTTGAGTTTCCATCTCCTTGATTTGTGCTGTTAATTTAAGTATGAGCTCCATCATCTCTTCTTTTTAATTTTGATCTTGGAGGATTTCCTTTGTTTGTGTATGCTCACTTTCATGAGGAAGCTTGAGATGTTTCCTCAAAGCTACTATGTCTTCATTCTTTTTCTTGATTAATAGTTATGCTACTTGGACATTTGAAAGATCATATCCCACCTGTAAGACTAGTTCCTCTAAGGCTTTGATCATTAGGTCCTTGGCATAAAGTGATGCTTTATCCAACTTCATCTAATCTTGCATATTAAGTATGGTGTTTTGAAGTTTATTGGCACTCATTGCTTTGGTTGCCACTATAGAATACAACATTTCAGAGGTCTTTCTGTGGAACTCAATCTGGTCCAGGTCATGAATGTTCTCTGTGTCTACCTCAAGGTCCACCTTTTTATAGTCTGCTATTGTTTTGGGTGCTGAGGTAGTAGGCTGTGAAAATGACATCATCATTTTATTGCTGGAATAGGAAAATGCTGATAATAACCTATTTTGATTTCTAGGCTTCTGCATCAGGAATTGAGAATATATTTTTTCCTTTATCTCCTCATTCTTCTGCTTAATTAGCTTATACATTTCCTTGATGTCCAAGTCCTTTTCCTCAGCTGGTTGTGAGGAAGAGGCTTCCATTTTGTGTTGCTTCTTAATCAACTGTGTGTCATTCTAATTGGTTGTTGTTTCTTTTTCTATTTCCATAAGCGTTTCATTGATTATGGTTGTGGATATATCATAATTGGTTATTGGATCATCTGTCTCATAAACATCAATTGTCACTTTTTCCTTATCAACTGAACTAGGTTTAAGCCTTTTGTTATAGATTATTTTGAATTTGGTCTCAATTGTTGTCTCAATTGTATAAGCTCCTTCCTCTTTGATTCTCTTTATTGATGTTTCTGGTCGTTTGACAACTTCCAAAGTTGGTGCTGTTCCTGTTTGGTTTGTTGCCTCTACCAAGGTGTTTTCATTCCATTCAATTTGATTTGCAAACTTTTCTATTTCAGGCTTGGACTCATGGATAAAGGGTGGTAACTTAAACTTCACCCTTAGCTTGCTTAAGATCCCTTGTGGATCATAATTCCATGTAAAACTCTCATCAAATATAAATTCTGATAATATCTTTGTTATTTCCTTTTCTGCATCTTTGTGGTTGATTATGAATGGCCCAAATTGATTCTTTAACTTAAAATGAGTCTTCTTTTTAGCTGCCATAAAGTTAATTGAATCTGCATTGAGAATTTCTCTAAGATATTCAAGTGCAAAAATTCTCATACACACATGTTTGGGCAACTTGTAGGGTAATAAGTTTGACCCAAAAATCCTTAATTCAGTGTGTTTTTCATAGAGGTACCAATCTCCAACTTTGTTCTTCTCTGAAATCTGTAATATTCTTTTCATTTCTTCACTGATCCTAGGCTATTCTGATTTGTTTAATATGCTCATTACTGGATGCAAAAATAGTTCTGAAAACTCTTAATAAGTGGAATCACTAGATTCTTTTCTCAATAAATAAGTCCAAAATATAATTGATAGAGTTTTTCCCTCTACATCCATATTTTGCAAAGAAACTGGAAATTTGTTTGCTTGAAATAATAAAAACAGATGGAAAAGATAAGATGAATATCTAAAAACTCCTTCTGTGGGTAATTTAGTCAACTGGTAATGGATGGCATCTGCTATGAAGCCAGCATAGTCAAAGATGACTGATGGAGGTTGACTAGGAGACATAGTGGACAAGAAACCAAGAATAGATTCATCAGTATACTCATCTATAAAATATCCAAGGATAAAAGATAGCATAGAGATAATTTGTCTAGAACCTTTAGGAAATTTAGCTGTGGAGTATGGAGGATCTATCTTTGGAATGCCATCATGAGAAGGCATAAAATTCTGAAAGATCATTAACTTTGTAGGGAAATCTATGCCAAGGTATAACTGAGTTAATGCCTTTATAGACAAGGTGACTGCCTGGGTATTAGGTTGTAATTGAAGCATTTGATTAATTGACTGGGATGTAATGGTAAAAAGTATTTCTTTTTCTGCATTTACTATAGCCCTTTGATCTGGCTCATAATATTTTTGACAAAGTCTGACGAGTTCTTGACCAGGATGAGTCAATGGGACTATATACTTAGGAAAATAGGTTTCCCAAATTGGAATATCATCTTTGTCTAGATATTTTCATAACACCACTTGTGTATATCTAGCAAATTAAACTCAATAACAGGGTCTGCAATTTGTAATCAAGATCGGTCAAAGGAATGTTTTCAGCAGCAACCACAGGTGGTTGAAGGGGATTTACTATTGTAGCAGATTTGGCAGTGATGGCTGGGGTAGGCCTAGGGGCTTTGGATCCCTTTGATTTAGGTGTTTTGGATCCTACAGGTCTGCTTGTGCTATGTTTCTTAGTCATTTTGAGTAACTATTGCAAGATTAGACTGTTTGCAGGAATTTTTTTTTTAACAGAGAGGAAACTGAGAAATTTAGATTAAGGATTGCTTCTTTGGGCTTTTTGCTCAATTAAGTTTATCTGAGGATGTGAAAAATGGCATAAAATAGAAAACAATGGTTTTCTGAGTTGGTTTGATTGAAAAAAAAAGGGTTTTCAAGGTAATTCAGAGGTTTTAGCTGTTTAAATCCTTATATTTGATCTTCAAACTATGAAATTCAAGGGATTTGGCTTTAAAAGGCTTGAAATGGAAAACGGTGTTTCCTAGAAAAAATTTGCAAGGGTTCGGCCTCTTTTTTGGTATTTTTAGGAAGTTTGGTTCGGTGAATTTCTTAATGAAAGGCCTAGTTCTATTTAAAGATGGTTTAAAATTGAATATGCAGGCTTCAATTGTCAGAAAATACCTTTAATTGCAGGTATTCGGATTTTTAAAGGGTTTCTGAAAGTTTCATTTGATTTTGAGGACTGTAACAGCTTTCCGGAGCGGCGACTAGCTCCTTAATTGGTCTCCAATGGTGGAATTCTGGTCTAATTCAGAGTTTCTAGGCATAAAATTGGCAATCAGGGCTTGAAAATGCTTAACTCAGTCGGGAAGAGTTATATCAGAGTGAAAATGCGCGGATAACATCAAAAATATCTTAATCAAAGGTTTTAACCTTATGATTCAACTACCATAATTATCATTAAATGCAGGTCTCATCAATGGCGGGAGGTGTTTTCAGAATTTGAAACGAAACCTGAGAGCGGTTATCACATGCAAATTGGGCAGTAAGTGGTTTATTCTGAAATGAACGCGATCGAATAAGAAATCGCCACGTCATAGAGGGAGAAATGGTTCTTTTGGCAGACAATTAATTTTTTCACACGATATTGATTTGGGGCCATTGGATCTGGGACTCGGGCACGAAGGGTCAAGATCTATTTAAAAAGTGCAACCAAAGGAATGGTGGGACCTGAGGTCTTCATTGGGGCTGGCAATAAAAACCTTTATAAAATATACATTGGATTAAAGGTTTTATATATATAAAAAGGGTTTTATGTATATGGGCGGGGTATAGGCATAGTTTAAAATATATCGTGGGTGAACAATATAAGGCGTGAGGCTTTATATAACATGGCGAGATATGGATAGGAGCGGGGTTAATGTTTACTTAAAACAAACCTTAGTTTAATTTAACTCAATCATTGGATTATAATTTTATACAGGGAAGGATTAATATATACATTGCAAAGGTGTTATTATATATATTAAATCTTTGTGAATGATTTAACAATGATAGGGGGCGGGATATTTATTTAAAGTTAGTTTCAGACCAAAGGGCGTTTTATTTGGGTTTTAATTTAACATGTGTATAATAACTTTGGTCCAAAATCTTTGTAATAGTGGGTTTTTTGGGGGTATTTAGATATAGGGAATTAGATAAATAGGATAAGGCTTTATTTAAGGATTTTATAAAATAGGTTAGGGTTAATATGAAAGGGGGATGGAGTGTAATAAAAAATACATAAATCACTAAGTAAAGTGTAAAAGTAAAGTAAAGCTCATCTTTTTATCATGTCACCAATACTTAGGATAAAGTAGTTTTGAGGGTTTTTGTATGTTTTCTAAATGAAGGAAGTTAATTACATGGGTTTTTATATATTTCATTAAGTAAGAATGAGTCTTTACTTATGAAAATGAGTTAAAATGTATGAATGAGGGATAAATAATGGTAAATGGGAATTTAATATAAGAATTCAACATTTTCAACTAACCAGTCATCGAGCCTTGGGTTCAGACCCAACAAAAGTCAGAGAAATGCTCTAAGCATGTTTGAATGATAGTTTAGCATACTGAATACTTATAGGGGAGGGGAAATTAGTGCTTTTTCCCGATGATGAATATTACATGCTTTCTTCCACTTCTTTCTACCTACCCAACATTGCTCTAACATTTTTTCTTCCTTTTGGCAGGTGCATTTAGGCTTGCAACCTTGAAACATTTATTCTTTTAAAGCAATAAAACTATTTAAATCTAGCTTATTTCATCTGAGGGCTCACATTAAACTGTTGAGCTCCTCATTATTCACTACCTATCTACTGATTTGTCAGGATTAAACTGTCTCGCAAATGTTTATTCACTATCTAAAACATGAAATTGAAAACATGACAAGTCAAGATTAAACAGCTTAACTCATCATGGATTATGGCATTTATTGACACTCTGCCATAATCATTTATTTTGTGGAAAAGTAAAAAGTAGTGGCATTTGTACTTGCTCACTTTCAGGTCTTATTCTCATTTTTTTCTTTTTGGGGTCTATATTTTTCAAGTCCTTTGATATTCTTCTTTTAGGATTTTTTTACCCTCTTTTTTATTTTTTATTATTTTTCTTTTTCTTTTTTCTTTTTTTTCAAAATATGGGAAAACAACTTGCAGAAAGAAAGGTATGTACATATTTTACAATACTATCAAAATTCAATTCAAAATTATGAATCCTATATTTATAGGACCCTAACAGCGGCTTCACATGGGGATGGCATTTCCTGGTGAAATGTCAAGAACACCGTTGAATAGTAGCCTTCAAATTTGACCATGAAGATCTAGTAATTTTCTTCTGTTTTCTACACAAAAAAACTCATATTTATGACATTTTACCCTGCAAAGCTTAGGGCCTTCTCTCCAGGCTTCAACTTTGTAAAGAAAATATCCAATCCAATCTAAAAACTTCAATGGGTATTTACAATGATGTAAAAGTAAATGGGACTAACTATTGGTTAGCTCAGATGAATAGTAGTGCTTGAGCATTCTATCATTTACTGGTCCTTCTTGTATATCTGTTCCATCCAAATCTTTGATAAAGAAAGTATTATTACCCCTATATCCATAAATTACATAAGGTCCTTTCCAGAGAAAGTCAAACTTTACATGTTTGCCTTTGTCTTCTCTTCTAGAATCCCACTTTAGCACTTGATCTCCAATGTAAAAATCATCCTCTTTACTTCTTCTATCAAAAATTTTCTTGATTTAATCCTGAATGACTTGGGATTTCTTATAGAACTATTCCCTTGTTTGTTGTAGATGAATAGTTTGATTAATTCTTCTTTGTATATCATTTATTTCCACTTGTGATTCTTGAATGATTTTCATTACTGGAACACCTAAGGATGATGGAAAAATGCATCTATTCCATATAAAAGTTGTAAGGGGAAGTGCCAATAGAATTTTAGTAGTAATTCTATCTGCCCATAAGGCATAGACTAACTTTTTATTCCAAGTCTTTTTGTTGTCTTCAAGTAACCTTTTTATGATATTTACAAGACTTTTGTTTGAGGATTTAGCTAGGTCATTACCCTGGAGGTAATATGTAGTAGAGTGACCTAGGGTAATATGATATTTATGACAAAAGGAAATCATATTTTTAGATTTAAATGCTGTTGCATTATCAATAATTATCTTGTGAGGGCATCCAAATCTTGACAAAATTTTATTTTCTATGAAATAAATAATGACTACATCAGTGGCTTGTCTAGTAGGAATAGCTTCAATCCACTTAGTGAAGTAATCAGTGGTAGTCAAAATCCACTTATGTTGGCTAGAGGATGGGGGGTGAATTTCTCCAATGAATTCTAAACCCCATTATTGAAATGGCATTTCAGTTAAAATAGGCTTTAAGGGTAAAGGTAACAATTTCTTTTTTCCTTCAAATGTTTGACATTTGTGACATGAAGTAACAAAATTTTTAACATCAACAAAAAAGGTAGGCTAGTAAAAACCAGCTCTAAGGATCTTGTCAGTAGTATTTTTCCAATATAAATGCCCTCCATAGTCACCTGCATGAAATTATTCAAGTATTTTATTAGCTTCTTCTTTTAGTAAAAAAATCAATATATCCCACTATGATCTCTCCAAAAAAGTACATTATCTAAGATACAAAATCTCATTGCATAAGTTTTAGAAATCTAGCTTTAGTCCTTGATAATTCAGGAGGATCTTGTAAGTTCGTAAGTAAAAAGATGATATCTGAGTATCAAGGTGAATCTAGAAAGGCTTCACTGATCATTGGAGTTTCCATCTCTTCCTGATCATCAACCTGAGTAATAAAATTTATATCCAATGCATTGCAATTAGATTCAACCATTAACTTGGCTAATCCTTGTCCTTTAATGAGTTTTGTGGGTTTAATTTCTATGTCATATTCTAGAATAGTAGCAATCCACTTACCTCTTCTTCCATCAGGACCATCCTGAGTAGGAATGTCTTTTACTACAGAATTAGGGACATAGGAAATTATGTGGGAATAAAGAATATAAACTCTGAAGTATTTAATGGCCTTAACCAAAGCTAAGGCTTATTTATCCATTATGTTATATTTCAGAGGGGCATCTCTAAAGGTCTTACTGAAAAAAGTTATAGGTTGTTCAAATCCTTGATCATTTTTCTGCAGTAAAACTGTAGCAATGGTATGCTCAGAAGAAAATGAAAAAATTATGAAATCTTTTTTAAAATCTAGACTGATTAAGATTGGTGTTTTAGTTAAATCCTGCTTTATGGATTCAAATTATTGTTTGGCTTCAACAATCCATTCTAGAATTGAGTCTTTTTTTAGCATTTTGTTCAATTCTTTAATGATTTCAGCTAAGTTTGAAATAAATCTTCTCAAAAAATTAATCTTACCTAAGAAAGCTTGTAATTCTTTGATATTTCTAGGTGGATGAATGTTCAGAATTGCTTCTATTCTAGCAGGATCAATTCTAATTACTTCATTTGAAACTATATGTCCTAGTAACTTACCTTATTCTAATCCAAAAATACTTTTCTTGGGATTTAAAGAGATACCAAATTTCCTACATTTAGTAAAGACTTGTATCAAATGATGCAAGTGTTCATTATCTGATTTGGAAAATACAGTAATGTCATCTAGATAAATTACCAAGAATTCATGAATCTCCTTTGCAAAGGCTATGTCCATAGCTCTCTAAAATTTTGGTCCTGCATTCATCAGACCAAAGGCCATTTTCACATACATGAAAGTGCCCCAAAGAGTGGTGAAAGTTGTTCTAGCCTGATATTCCTTTTGGACTAGGATCTGGTTGTATCCTGAAAAATCATCTAACAAAGAAATCCTAGAGGAGCCAACTACCCTTTGTAATATATGATCCATATTTGGTAAAGGGTAATTATCCTTTAAATACATTTTGTTAAGATTCCTAAAGTCGAGACATAACCTAATTTCACCTGTTTTCTTTCTAGTAGGAACTAGGTTTGAAACCTAATCAGAGTATCTGATTGGTGCAATGATCTAGGCATCATACATTCTCTTTACTTCCTTTTCTATCAAAGGTAATAGAACAGGATTAATTCTTCTCAATTTTTGTTTGAATGGTTTTTTATCCTCTTTTATTGGAATTTTGTGTTGAATTATGTTTGTATCATAAGATTTGAGATCCTCATAACTCCAAGCAAAAACATCTTGGTATTCCTTAAAAAGATCAATGTATTTTTCCCTTTCTTGTAGAGGTAAAGATTTAGACAGTTTTATCATCTTTGGTTTTAATTCTGTTCCAATATTACATTCCCCAATATCAGACCTAATTGGCTCCATTTTTCGCTTTTTAGGCGTATCTTTGGAGTCAAAGAGATCTTCTAAACGGGTTAAACCTTTAGGAAAAAAATTATCTTTGAGATCTAACATGTCAATTTCATCTTCAATGATTTCTTCAATATCTATCTTTTCTAAGCTATCTATGTCAGATTAACTAAATACAGTAGGTTTATCAAAATTATGTACACCTATGTTATCTATTTCAAAATCCAAATATGAATCTATATTATAGTTTGTATCTATTTTACAGTTTTGAAATTCTTCTTCATTGTTCAAAAAATGGTAAACCTGTTCATCCTGAGAGAAAATATGCCAATACTTGAGGTTATCTGGAATAATTGGTCTATATTTAACCTCAGAAGTGTACCTGTGTGTTGGTTGGAATGGTAAATTTCATGTACTAGCAAAAGTTTCTAGGTAATGTGCTTGAGTATTTTGTTTTCTAGGTATAGCAACAAATTTGCATTCCAATAAATCATCAGTTAAATCTGTCACAGTGTCTTTGTATCTGGCTAGTCTAGGGTTATAAACAGAATATACTGCATTTATTTACTTTATGATTAATTCTGAATCTCCCATGATTAGTATTCTTTTTCCTCCTAAATTTTTAATAATATGGAGGCGTAGAATGAGTGCCTCATACTCAGCCATATTGTTGGTGCATTTGAAGTTGAGTCTGAAGGCATGTCCTTGTGAGTGATTAGTCTCCATGTTTGTAATCCATACTCCTACTCCTGCTCCTAATTTGTTAACTGAGCCATCAAAGTCTAAGTGCCAAAGGGAATCATGAAAGATGTTGTCATTTTTTGGTGTTGGATTTTTATCAATCAGTTCAATTTGGATTTCATTATTCTTAGAGTTACATAAGATAAAAGAGTCCAGGTCAGTTGGTGTAGAATAAATAGGATAATTTATAGATCTTTCAACACTCCTGACCATGAATTTCATTAATGTTTCCCTATATAGTTTTTTAGGTTGACCAAACACTGATATAGTAGCATAACTCATGTCTAATTGTAGAGATCCTTGCAACTTTGCTCCCCATGAGAGATAAAGTAACATACCATACTTAGGTGGGATATCAGCTACTACAATGTCCATTAATATACTCTTACCAGGGTACTGAACTAATGTCACACATAATTATTTGATTAATCCTAAGCACTTAACTTTGCTAGAATCAAATGAAAACAAATCTTTGTAAGGCCTGGTTATTTCTAGATTAAGAGTTTCCATTATAGCTTTAGGCATTAAATTATGGGAAGCTCCTGAGTCTAGCATAACGTTATGGAGAATTTGATCATGAATGGTAGGACTGATATAAAAGGGAGGGACTGATCCAACTGCATGATTTCCATTTACATCAGGGCCAAAGATCAACTCTGGTTGATCATCATTCAAATTAATTGCATCTTAACCATCATTCATATTTAGTGTTTCAGTTATGGTTGATTCGTATAAGTCATTTTTTACCAATTCTGTTAAAGGAATGGGTATTTTTAACTTAGCAATTTCAGTCTGAATATTAAATGAAGGTTGACATTTACTAATTTGAACTAATTCATCTTTATTAACTATAATTTGACTTGGTTTTTCTTGAGTTTCTACAGTTGTATTTCTATCTTCAATTATTTTGACATTCTCTGTCTGCGTTTCCTGATTTTTACTGCTTTTAATCTTATTTTCAGGGACTGTTTGTGTAGTAGTAGAAGTTTTATTACACTTGGAAATATCAACAGGTTTTTTTGAATTATCAATTTTTGGATCTTCTAATTGAGGATCAACAGAAGGTGTTTTTGGATCTAAATTGGTTGATTTAACAGAGTTAGAGGCTTTTGCTACAATATATTTTTGTGTATCTTTTGAGGCTCGAGCCACTTCATCAGTAATATCAACAGTTTTGGGACTTGATGATCTTTTAGGACTAGAAATCGGTTGAGAAGAATTGGAACTTTGCTTATTTTCCCTTGGGAGAATTTGCAAAACTTTTGTTTTTGGTGCTTCTACATTTTTCTTATTTTGATTTTGGGAATTGTTTTTGGTAGAAGACTCATTGTTTTTCTTGTGTCTAAGGTTATACTGACTATGTATTTCATTAATGGAAAAGTCATAACCCTGTTTATAGTCAAAGGATTCACTGGACTCTAATTTGAGTTTTTGAAGCTCAAATAGTTCCTGATCTTCCTTAGTGAGGAAAATGGTATTGTTTTCATCTATTTCCGTTAGATGATTGATGTCATCCTCATCTTCATCATTATTTTGAGAACTTTCAGCATAGTTCTCCTGGAATGGGGACCTAATTGTTTGGTCTGGGCCTATTTCTTTTTCTTTTCACTGATTTATGTTTTTTCTAAAGTTGGGATTTCTGATCTGCTGTTGATTATCCCAACGGGGTCCTTTTTCTATATTATCTAATCTATCCATCATTATTTCTAAGGTTTTGGCTAAGCTATCTATTTTTGCTTATGAAATTGAATTTTATTCTTTGATAGTCACCCTTCTTTCATTTCTGAGTCTAGCTTCTTTAGCTAATATGTTTATTTCTACACTAACAAATCTAATTTCATTTTTTATAATGTGTCTACATCTCTTTCCCTTAATTGATAAGCCATATCTACATCAAATCCATCAGGGAATTTGAGCAGAATAGAATAAGGAGTAGGTTTAAGAGTTGCATGGATAGAATTATAGATACTATTATACCTAGTGTAGTAATCTTGAATTGAATCATTTGGGGATCTTTTTAATGCATCAAATTCAGATAATATTTGAAGGGGGTTCTTTTTATTTTCACATTTATTAAAAAATGTTCTATGAAATATAGCTAAATCAATTATGATACCAACATCTTGATCTTTAAACCATTTCTTTACTTCTCCAGTCAAATTTTGAGCAAACAATCTCATTTTAACATCTGATTCATCTATTTCATAAATTTCAAAGAAGTTTGTGACTTTAGTTACATGTTGTTGAGCAGTATATTGTGTAGTACCATCAAACAATGGTATTTTGTTTTGATAATCTTGAGGCATGTCATGCAACTATTGAGGTAAGATAAGAGGAGCATATCTAGCAGCCATGGATAAAAGCTTAGTTTGACTAGAAGATATAGTAGAAGAACTTGGAGCTATGCTGGAAATGATAGCAGATGAACTGAAAATTGTACTAGAAGAGATGGAAAATGATATTGGGATATGAGTGGAACTACTAGGAAATGAGAATGATGAATTTGTAAAATCAGAAGGTAAACTAGTGGATTGAGTGGATGGTGGAAAAGGTATTCTAGGCTGCAAAGGTAGTCCAGGGATAAATGGGTCTATGGATGAGTTGGGAGTGGTATTTATATATGATGTAAAAGCATACAAAGATGAATCTATAGCTGGTATTATTGTGGTGTGTAACTGAGAAACTGGAGGTTTATTTGTGTAAGTAAAAAATTTATCTAATTCAATAGCCTCATCAATATCCTTAAGAATTGTAACATTAATTTCTTCAACTTTAGTCTGATATTCAACTTTCTTTGATTTATATATTTCTATAATAATCTCCTATTTTGTATTCAAGAATGAAATAAAAGCACGGTCTACAACAATAGTTTTTAAATAATTTTCAGATTTGCTTTTAAATGAGGAATGCTCAAATTTCAGATCAAAATCAATATCTTGCAAACTAACTAATTCTTGAGGTAATGAATTGAATCTTATTAATGATACTTCAACTTCTAAATTTTCTGTTTGTTTTTTCTTTTTTCCAATTCGGTCTAGCTTATCTACTATGATAGCGAGTTTAGGATCTGGGTTAGACTTGGTATAGTAGGTTTTCCTAGAAGCCAGAATTACTATTTTTTCAATACCCACAACCTATAAAAATAATCTTGAAATACAAAGATAAATAAAATAATTTTCTTTCAAGATAATTTTATGACTGAGGATTGGTTAAGTTCCCCAGTATGGTCGCCAGTATGTTATCATTCTTGTAAATTCTCAAGTTGTGGGATTTTGAGTTTTTAGTCAAAGAATACTAGAGGTAACCACAAACCTACTTCAAACTCTAGGATCTAGCCTTCCTAGGGTTCAGAGAGGGCTCTCTCTTTAAAATTTATCTTTTTATTTATTTATAAATGTTAGGCTAGTTATGAAAGTAAAATTTGGTTTTGGTTTTAAGGGTTTGGTGGGGGAATCACTTGGAGGTAAGATAGAGAGAAATCTACTTGTCCATTGGGCTATGGAGTCTAAATCAAGCTAGCAGCACTATAAATCAATACCAAAAAGGTTCAAATATATTCAGGGCAAGATAGATAACCCTCAGAGATTTGGGAAAGTAATTTTTTGTGAGGTGGTATGATCGGGATAAAGGGCACTTAAGGATCTTTTGATCTGGAAAATGGAAGTAGAAGGCAGAGTTCAAATGGGAGAAGGATTAATTGAGGGTTCCTTGCACTGGAAATCAGAAGAAAACATTAAAATGGAAACTAGTTAAAGACAGGGAGCACTTGACTAATCCTGTAGTAATACTCCTAGTTACACATTCAGACAGAACAAACATAAAATGAATGCATGAAACTTAGAAACGGAAATAGTGACAAGAAGGAAGTACTTCACTCATCAGCTTATCACAGGGATCCTGAATTATGATGCCAGTCAGCTTTTCCAGTCTGCTACTTCAAATTCAAACACACAATTGCCTCCAATGTTCAACAAAAATGTCTATAGTAAATCCAACAATTTTATTCCACACTGAATACTTCTGAAATTGAAGTATTTATACATAAAGTATTAAAAATATCCTAGAAGAGTTCTAGGAATAACTTTAGAAAAAATAAAATATCATTACATAATAAAAGGGACCGCTGCCTAACAAACTAGGAAGCTGTCCTCTTTTATCCAAAATAAATAGAATTGTTTTGCTAATAAGGAGCTTTTAACTGCCTATGTGTCCTGCTTGTTGGCTGCTAGATATTTTTATGCACTTAAATTGCCTTTGCTGATACTCTTTCATGCTGATACTCTTTAACCTAATGCTCTTTAATGCTGATACTCTTTGACCAATTAGTTTAAATTTTTTACTGTTGTAAATTATTTTTTTAGTAGTAAAAATCAGCAAACTATCTTTTCATTTTATCTCTACATCAAATCTATGAAATTTTGCCACTCTTATGCTATTAGAATTTGGATATTTTTCAGCTGTCTGAATTTTTCATCAGCCTCTGTATATCTTGCAAAAGTAGGCTTTATGACAAAGAGGTTTTAATTTCATGCTATAGAAAAAAATAAATCCTCAACATATTGAAGTAATACTTTGCATGTAGGAGTGCTTTGTGCTAGTGGCTTGTTTACTTGCTCTTTAGCAAACTCCCTAAGCTTTTTGTCATAGTCCTTCTGTGGCATAAGATTTTCATTAAACACATGTATGTCTGGTAAGCTCTTTTGTTTGAGATTTGTGTATTTTACCATAAATCTAGTTATGGCAAGGTTCATTGTTTCACATTTTTCTTCAAGATTTTTCATTAAGCTCTTTTTAGTGACAGCCTTCTTGACTTTCAAGATTGTCTCTGTCCTGTCTGATATCTGCAATTCTTCCAATTCTTTCCTGTTCTTACTGTTTAAAAATATAATGAGTTTTAAATCCTATGCAGGCTTATGAGTCAACTCATCTTTTGTCTTTTGTATCTTTGTTTGGGCTGCGAATAACAATTCTTTTTTCTCATATATAACTCTAATTGAAGGCCATTGATTATGAATGGCTTCAATTACGTTATTCCAAATATGATTTTTAATATATGAGATTTTCTCTGTGAAATTCAGTTATTTTTGTAAATTCTTGAGCTGCTCTGCCAATCTGATTGCTTTCTGCTCATGAGTTCTGACATTGATCTGAGCTGTCTTATTTTCCCTCTCAAGATTTTCAATTATCTTGTTCAGTCTATTTATCTCATCTATCTTTAAATACATCTCTTCCATGGCCTTAACAATATGGATGGCTTCATCTGTGTGTTGTATATTTGTAGTAGAAGAGTCTGTAGCTGAAATGGTGGCTGAATTCACTGGCACTGCAGTTTCCAGTGGGCCCTTTGGTGCTAATTTCTCTCCTAAATTAGAGGGCACTACTATAGTAATCACTGGGATGACTGTAGGAATTGTAGGAATTTCTGGCTCTTTTACAATCTCTCTCTCTTGGAAAATTTTGTCCATTTGAGTTTCCATCTCCTTGATTTGTGTTGTTAATTTAAGTATGAGCTCCATCATCTCTTCTTTTTAATTTTGATCTTGGAGTATTTCCTTTGTTTATGGATGCTCACTTTGAGGAAGCTTGAGTTGTTTCCTCAAAGCTGCTATGTATTCATTATTTTTCTTGATTAATAGTTATGCTGCTTGGACATTTGAGGAATCATATCCCACCTGTAAGACTAGTTCCTCTAAGGCTTTGATCCTTAGGTCTTTGGCATAAAGTGATGCTTTATCCAAATTCATCTGATCTTGCATATTAAGTATGGTATTTTGACGTTTATTGGCACTCATTGCTATGGTTTCCACTGTAGAATACAACATTTCAGAGGTCTGTCTATGGAACTCAATCTGGTCCAGCTCATGAATGTTTTCGGTGTCTACCTCAAGGTCCACATTTTTATAGTCTGCTACTGTTTTGGGTGTTGAGGTAGTAGGCTGTAAAAATGACATCATCATTTTATTGCTGGAATAGTCAAATGTTGATAATAACTTATTATGATTTCTAGGCTTTTGCTTCAGGAATTGAGAATATATTTTTGTCTTTATCTCCTCATTCTTCTGCTTAATTATCTTATACCTTTCCTTGATGTCCAAGTCCTTTTCCTCAGCTGGCTGTGAGGAAGAGGCTTCCATGCTGTGTTGCTTCTTAATCAAATATTTGTCATTCTGATTGGCTATTGTTTATTTTTCTATTTCCATAAGCGTTTCATTGATTATGGCTGTGGCTATATCATCATTGGTTACTGGATCATCTATCTCATCAACATCAATTGTCACTTTTTCGCTATCAACTGAACTAAGTTTAAGCCTTTTGTTATAGACTATTTTTAATTTGGTCTCAATTGTTGTCTCAGCTGTATAAACTCCTTCCTCTCTGATTCTCTTTATTGATGTTTTTGGTTTTTTGACAACTTCCAAAGTTGGTGTTGTTCCTGTTTGGCTTGCTGCCTCTACCAAGGTGTTTTCACTCCATTCAATTTTATTTGCAAAATTTCCTATTTTAGGCTTGGACTCATGGATAAATGGTGTTAACTTACACTTCACCCTTGGCTTGCTTAAGGTCCCTTGTGGATCATAATTCCATGGAAAGATCTCATCAAATCTAAATTCTGATAATACCTTTTCTATTTCCTTTTCTGCATCTCTGTGGTTGATTATGAATGACCCAACTTGATTATTTAACTTAAACTGAGTCTTCTTTTTAGCTGCCATAAAGTTAATTGAATCTGCATTCAGAATTTGTCTAAGATATTCAAGTGCAAAAATTCTCATACACACATGTTTGGGAAACTTATAGGGTAATAATTTTGACCAAAAAATCCTTAATTCAGTGTGTTTTCCATAGAGGTACCAATCTCCAACTTTGTTCTGCTCTGAAAGCTGTAATATTCTTTTCATTTCTTCACTGATCCTAGGTTGTTCCAATTTGTTTAATATGACCATTGCTAGATGCAAAAATAGTTCTGAAAACTCTGAATAAGTGGAATCACTGGATTCTTTTCTCAATAAAGAAGTCCAAAAGATAATTGATAGATTTTTTCCCTCTACATCCATCTTTTTCAAAGAAAATGGAAATTTGTCTTCTTGAAAGAATAAAAACAAATGAAAAAGATAAGATGAATATCTAAAAACTCCGTCTGTGGGTAATCTAGTCAACTGGTAATGGATGGCATATCCTATGAAGCCAGCATAGTCAAAGATGACTGCTGGAGGTTGACCAGGAGACATAGTGGACAAGAAACCAAGAATAGATTCATCAGTATACTCATCTGTAAAATATCCAAGGATAAAAGATAGCATAGAGATAATCTATCTAGAACCTTCAAGAAATTTTGCTGTGGAGTATGGAGGATTTATCTTTGGAATGTCAACATGAGAAGGCATAAAATTCTGAACGATCATTAACATTGTAGGGAAATCTATGCCAAGGTATAACTGAGTTAATGCCTTTATAGACAAGGGGACTGCCTGGGGATCAAGTTGTAATTGAAGCATTTGATTAATTTACTGGCCTATAATGGTAAAAATTATTTCTTTTTCTGCATTTACTATAGCCCTTTGATCTGGCTCATAGTATTTTTGACAAAGTCTGATGATTTCTTGACCAGGATGAGTTAATGGGACTACATAATTAGGTAAATGGGTTTCCAAAATTAGAATATCATATTTGTCTAGATATTTTTCATAACACCACTTGTGTATATCTAGCAAATTAAACTCAGTAACAGGGTCTGCAATTTTGTAATCAAGATTAGTCAAAGGAATGGTTTCAGTAGAAAACCACAGGTGGTCGAAGGGGATTTACTGTTGTAGTAGATTTGGCAGTGATGGCTGGGTTAGGCTCAGGGGCTTTGGATCCCTCAAATTTAGGTGTTTTGGATCCTACAGGTCTGCTTGTGCTCTGTTTTTTAGTCATTTTGAGTAACTGTTGCAAGATTAGACTGTTTGCAGGAGTTTTTTTTATTTTAACAGAGAGGAAATTGAGCAATTTAGATTAAGGATGGCTTCTTTGGGCCTTTTTCTCAATTAAGTTTATTTGAGGATGTAAAAACTGGCATAAAATAGAAAACAAGGGTTTTCTGAGTCAGTTTGATTGAAAAAAAATGGGGTTTCAAGGTAATTCAGAGGTTTTAGCTGTTTAAATCCTTAACTTTGATCTTCAGACTGTGAAATTGAAGGGATTTTCCTTTAAAAGGATTGAAATGGAAAACAGGGTTTCCTAGAAAAAATTTGCGAGGGTTCGACCTCTTCTTTGGTATTTTTAGGAAGTTTGGTTCGTTGAATTTCCTAATGAAAGGTCTGGTTCTATTTAAAGATGGTTTAAAATTCAATATACAGGTTTCAATTGTCGAAAAATACCTTTAATTTCAGGTATTCGGCTTTTCAAAAGGTTTCTGAGACTTTCAGTTGATTTTGAGGATTGTAAGAGCTTTCCGGAGTGGTGAATAGCTCCTTAATTGGTCTCCAATGGTGGAATTCTGGTCTAATTCAGATTTTCTGGGCATAAAATTGGCAATCAGGGCTTGAAAATGATTAACTCATTCGGGAAGAGTTATATCAGAGTGAAAATGCGCGGATAACATCAAAAATAGATTAATCAAAGGTTGTAACGTTATGATTCAATTACCATAATTGTCGTTAAATGCAGGTCTCATCAATGGCAAGAGGTTGTTTCAAAATTTGAAACAAAATAGGAGATCAGCTATCATGTGCAAATTGGGCAGTAAGTGGTTTATTCTCAAATGAACGTGAATTTTTAGGAGAGTAGTTTTTTGTGTCCATTTTTCATTTGGGCGAACAATTAGTTTTTCCGCGTGATATTGATCTGGGGCTGTTGGATCTGGGACTCAGGGGCGAAGGGTCAAGATCTATTTAAAAGGTGCAGCCAAAGGAATGGTGGGACCTGGGGTCTTCATTGGGGCTGTCGATAAAAACCTTTATAAAATATACATTGGATTAAAGGTTTTTAATATATAAAAATGGTTTTATGTATATGGGTGGGGTATAGGCATAGTTTAAAATATATCGTGGGTCAACAATATAAAGCGTGAGGCTTTATATAACATGGTGAGATATGGATAGGAGCGGGGTTAATGTTTACTTAAAACAAACCTTAGTTTAATTTTAATCAAACATTGGATTATAATTTTATACGGGGAAGGATTAATATATACATTGCAAAGGCGTTATTATATAGTATTAAATCTTTGTGAATGATTTAATAACGATAGGGGGCAGGATATTTATTTAAAGTTAGTTTCAGACCAAAGGGAGTTTTATTTGGGTTTTAATTTAACATGTGTATAATAACTTTGGTCCAAAATCTTTGTAATAATTGGTTTTTTGGGGGTATTTAGATATAGGGAATTGAAAAATAGGATAAGGCTTTATTTAAGGATTTAATAAAACAGGTTAGAGTTAATATGAAAGGGGGATGGAGTGTACACAAAAATACATAAATCACTAAGCAAAGTGTACAAGTAAAGTAAAGCTCATCTTTTTATCATGTCACCAATACTTAGGATAAAGTAGTTTTGAGGGTTTTTGTATGTTTTCTGAATGAAGGAAGTTAATTAGATGGGTTTTTATCTGTTTCATTAAGTAATAATGAGTCTTTACTTATGAAAATGAATTAAAATGTATGAATGGGGGATAAATAATGGTAAATGGGAATTTAATATAAGAATTCAATATTTTCAACTAACTAGTGATCGAGCCTTGGGTCCGGTCCCAACAAAAGTCAGAGAAATGCTCTGAGCTTGTTTGACTGATAGTTTAGAATACTGAATACTTATATGGGAGGGGAAAGTAGTGATTTTTCCCAATGATGAATATTACATGCTTTATTCCACTTCTTTCTACCTACCCAACATTACTCTAACATTTTTTCTTCCTTTTGGCAGGTGTATTTAGGCTTTCAACCTCGAAACATTTATTCTTTTAAAGCAATAAAACTATTTAATTCTAGCTTATTTCATCTGAGGGCTCACATTAAACTGTTGGGCTCCTCATTATTCTCTATCTATCTACTGATTTGTCAGGATTAAACTATCTGGCAAATCTTTATTCACTATCTAAAACATGACAATTCAAGATTAAACAATTTAACTCATCATGGATTATGGAATTTATTGACACTCTGCCATAATCATTTATTTTGCAGAAAAGTAAAAAGTAGTGGCATTTGGACTTGCTCACTTTCAGGTCTTATTCTCATTTTTTTCTTTTTTTGGGTCTATATTTTTTAAGTCCTTTGATCTTCTTCTTTTAGGACTTTTTTACCCTCTTTATTATTATTATTATTATTATTTCAAAATATGGGAAAAAAACTTGCAGAAAGCAATGTATGTACATATTTTACAAGACTATCAAAAGTAAATTCAAAATTATGAACCCTATATTTATAGGACCCTAACGGTGTATGCATGTGGTTATTTTTTTATGATCTGTCAATTGCATGGAGGATTTCCTAGATTGAGAGTGGTTTTGCCTAGCCTTTCCGCTTCCTAGATAGCCATGGTGTTTTGGGTTTTCCAATTTTTAGTTCCATGAGCCTTGTTTGGACAAACAATTTTTATCCCTTGGTGGGTTGAGTTATTAGTCCTGGAGCATTGGTTGGAAAAACACTCTGGAGCCCTGCGACAACTATGGTTTGAGTTATTAGTCCTGGAGTTGGGTTCTAAAAAATGTTCTAGATCCTTGGAAAACTTGGGTAGAGGTCAATAAGTTGATGTCAATGATGTCCGGCCGTGAGGTGGAATCACTGATTGAGGTTGATGTGGTTTTTCCTATGGATTCCCTAGTTCAGTTTTGTTTGGTTTATTCCATGAGATCACACATTCATGCTTAGAATATGGCATAGGAATGATTGGATGAAATAGAGACTTGGTTCAACTCAATATATGGTTGGGTGGTATGTGCAAGTCCCTAACTTTGTTGGATTTTTCATATGTTAATAAGAGCTCTTTCCACTTTTATATCATGAGCAATTGTATTTATTATTATGTGGCTTTGATGGTTGGTTTATAATGATGTATATGTTGTTCATCTATTGGCTATATGTTGGTCACGAGTGTTGATTTGTATAGCTTGGGAGGTACTCCAAGCCCGAGGGTTAAGTTTTTGGAGGGGAAAGCACCACAAGGGTAGCTTGTGGGCTTGGAACCCAAGTGAGGGGTTTTACACCCATCAATATTTGGGAAAAAATCGTGATGAAGATACAACATGTGATGGGTGAGTATGATAGTGCTCGGTGATACGATTCCAACACATTGAGAATCAACTGAATCTGAGTTGTTGTTAGAGAGAAATTATTTTTTGAAGTTGACTATGTAATTATTGGTTGCCAAGTTAGGTCAACTTGGTGTAAAATGGTGCCAATAGAAGGGTCACTTCAAATGAATTCATGTAGTTCTTAAAGGATATAAATAGAAGACATAATGCAGTCATTTCTTCATCCAATGCTTGTGCAACACAACACAAACATAGCTTGGAAGGGAAAAAATATATCTATGATCTGGTTGCAATGAGAAGAGGCCACTTCTACATGGAAACAAGTTTGTTTTAGGGCCATAGGAAGGTGACCGAGTATATGATAAGGGTCTGAATTTTTTAGGGCAGGACCGAAGTGTTGTTCTTGGAGGGCGAAGTGAGGGGAGGTTGTTTTAAGGGTAATGGAAGGTGGACAATCCCTTAGAAGGGATTACGTAGCCCTACAAAACCTTGTTGTAGGGTACCACAGTTGTTTGAAGGGAGGTCAAAGGTCTGATGGAGGCTAGAAAAACCCAACATCATCAGCATGGGTCATATCCTTTCATAGAAGGGTATCGACACTTCCTTAAAGAAATTCTGGCCATAATTTAGAGGAATGTTGGGGGCTAGTTCATGTTTCGTAACTAGGCATATATTGCAGTAGAGGAGATACAACAAAATATTCAACAAGGTAGGTTTATTTTATGAAGTGTTTATAGGTGTTGGATCCTAGAGAGGATCATCTAGATAGGATCCTGTGGAAGCCGTGTATTGGAGTGGACATGGGTGTCAGGAAGACTTCAATTAGGAGCAGATTCCACAGTGATTGGATTGGGTTCCATAGGAATGTTGGAGGGGAGCGTGTTGGCTACCCAAAGTAGCCCTAGACGAGATATCTTGAAGGATGAAGAGCAATTGAAGGTTGGGTGAAGAAATGTGCCGAAGAGCAACACTTTGATGGACTAAAGTGGTTGGTAGACTGGCATATTGGAGCTCGAGAATTAGGCCTACCCACAAGAGCGGATTGGATCATCTCATCTACACTCAATAGAAGGACGTGCAACAATGTTAGGTGGCAGCCCTCTTGGAGTATAGATGTGTAGACGCCTTGATGGACTAAGGCACTATTAGTTAGAAGTACTGAATCGAAGAACCAACAAGAAGAGATATGACATTATGTTTTTCAGTGTATCTTGTATACCATAAGCTATTGTTTTATTTAGATTTGGTTTAATATAATGAAGATTGGGGATTGTATATTATTGTACAATTTTGTTTAAAAACTATGTATATATTGTGCATCTGTGATTTACTAGTTTATATTTTCCATTGAGAAAAGTAGTTTATGGTTGAGATTCTTGGTTTGGTAGCCAAGGAAAATTTGAAGGATGGAAAATTATCTTAAATTTTAAAAACATTGGTGAATCTCACAAGTCCCTATAATGCAAACTATAAAATGTTTATTGATGTACTTGTATTAATTATTCAAATTTATAATGATTTCATATATAGTCTCTATATAATATTGGTGATTTTTAAGGTAAACTGGTTTTGTATTGTAAAATTTGGGTGAATCATTTTTATAAAAAATGGAAATTGGCGAATATTTTTTTTTAAATCTTGGAAAATTAGCCCACTAGTGAATATTAGCCCCTAAAATTTTTCATGTTGGTAGCATCAGTGATTTAAGACTCTAACCTAGATCCAAGTTCATGGAAATTCAACATGGTATCAGAGCATGTTTGAACTACTTTGGAAGCTATTAAATTAGAGTTTGCACAACAAAGTACAATGTGAAAGGGAGTTGGTCACATTGTGAGTGAAGGAGTCACTACAATGTTGAAGTTGCGGGTAGGTATCTAGTATGAGGACATGTTGGAAGGATTGTCCAACTACACTCCTTGGAAGGAAATGATAAGTTGGTCTTACAGGTCAATAGGATCATGGATTTTTCCGAGAAAGAGGTCAAGCAGCTAACCGACCCTATGGCGCTAGAAATATGGGAAGATTTGGATACGAAAGCGAGAATGATCATATATGATGGTGTGAAGGACTACCTGATACCTCATGTGTCTAAGAAGAAAAATGCACATGATATTTGGATGGCTCTTCAAAATATGTTCCAGAATAAGAACAAGAATTAGGTATTGGCACTGGAGGATAAATTGAAATCCACCAAGATGTTAAAGGGTGAAGGAACGACTTCATATATGACGAGGTTATCTCGTGTTCAAGATGAGCTTGCCGTCGTTGGTGTAAAAGTTTCAGATGTGGAGATGTTGAGGATTGCCTTGAAAGGGTTCACCGAGGAATGGAAGCCCTTCATCAAAGGAATTGTTTCCAAGGAGAAACTGCCAGTATGGACTAGATTATGGGATGGATTCATTCAGGAAGAGTTGCGAGAAAAGGATCTTCATCCATCCAAGAAGGAATATGAGGACATGGATCTTGCATCAAGAATGAAGGGTAAGCCAAAGAAGGACTTGAGTAAAATCAAGTGTTTCAAATGTGGTGAGATGGGTCATTTTTCATCGAGATTTCCATTGAAAACAGGAGATGATGAGAAACAGAAGAAGAAAGGAAAGAATATCGCCTCTTTAGTAAAAATGGATGATCTCGCTAGGAGATTGAAATAGGAGTATTTCTCTACAATTTTTTATTTCTCGTAGGGTACTATTCAAGAGGATGGATGGTATGTGTACTATGTTGTGACGAAGCACATGACAGGGTCACAGGAGGTTTTTGAGACTCTAGCTGAATGGGACTCAAATTTGGACATATTTTTGGGTGACAAGATTCAGTTGGAGATCCTTAGATTGGGGTTGGTGCCATTCAGGATGGAGACAAGACGTATCATGTGGGTCGAGGATGTACTATTTGTACCAAGACTCAGATATAGTGTGATATCCATCTCAATTATGGATAGGATGGGGTTTTAGGTCTTGTTCTGGGATGGGAAGACAAGACTCAGGCCTAGAGGCTCTAAGTATGATGTGATTGTGCTTGGATTCAAGGATCATAGTCTCTACAGATTGATGGGAAATCTTGAGGGTAATGAGAAGAAGCAGAGGTAGATACAGGTTCCAGATAAGCATGCTTTAGAGGATAAAGTAAGGGTTCCTGAGAAGAAGGTACAATTTTCAGGAAAGGTCAAGGGTCTAGAGGCTCGGAGGGAGTCAAGTTCTAGAGGGAGTTTGTAGATTCAAAGGGAGACACTGCAACCCAAGAAGAGTGCATGTTCAGTGGGGAGAAAGAGTGCATCCAAATATGGCAAGAAGGAATCATGGTAAGATTGGGAATCAATACAGGAGAATAAAATAAGTAGGAGGCTTCAAGTGACAACGACACTTCTGAGCAGGGCATAGTTCACTCTACAAGGATTGTTGTGATTGTGGGTGCCAAGAGATGGGCTAGCATTGCGAGCAGTGATGACGAAGATGAAGTACTTCCTAGGCATGGAGGTACCTCCCTCACTAAGAGGGAGTGTTGATTTTATAGCTTAGGAGGTACTTCAACCCCTAGGATTCAGGGTTTGGAGGGAAAAGATCCACAAGGGAAGCTTGTGGGCTTGTAACCCAAGTGAGGAGTTTTTACCCATTGAGATTTGGGCCAAAACCATGATGAATATACATGATGTGATGGATGAGAATGATAGTGCTTGGCGATAATATTCCAACGCATCGAGAATCATCTGAATCTGAGTTGTCATTAGAGAGAAATGATTTTGTGAAGTTGACTATGTAATTATTGGTTGCCAAGTTAGGCCGACTTGGTGTAAAATGGTGACAATAGAAGGGTAACTTCAAATGAATTTGTAGAGGCCTTAAAGGCTATCAATAGAAGACATAATGGAGTCATTTATCCATCCAATACTTGTGCAACACAACACAAAAATAGTGTCGAAGGGAAAATATATATCTCTAATGTGGTTGTAGTGAGAAGAGGGAACTTCAACATGGAAACAAGTCTGTTCTAGGGCCGCAGGAGGGTGACCGAGTAGCTTAGAAGGGTTTGAATTGCTTAGGGTAGGACCAAAGTGTTGTTCTTGGAGGCCGAAGTGAGGGGAGGTTGTTTTAAGGGTAAAGGAAGGTGGGCAAACCCTTTGAAGGGATGTTGCAGCCCTACACAACCTAGTTGTAAGGTACCACAGTTGTTTGAAGAGAGGCCAAAGGTTTGGTGGAGGCTAGAACAACCCAACTTCATCTGCGTGGGTCATATCCTTTCATAGAAGGGTGTCAACAATTTTGTAAATAAATTATGGGAAGAATTTAGAGGACTATTAGGGGCTAGTTCATGTGCCTTAACCAGGCCTATATTGCGCCAGAGGAGCTACCAAAAAAAATAAAAAATTTATGGGTCTTTGATGAAGTATTTGTAGGTGTTGGATCCTAGAGATGATCAGTTTTGGATCAGTTAGATAGCAGCCTATGGAAGACATGTATTGGAGTGGATATGGGTTTTAGGAAGACTTCAATTAGGATTAGATTCCGTAGTGATTGGATTGGGTGCCATAACATTTTTTTAGGTTAGTGTGTTGGATACCTAAAGTAGCCCTAGACGAGCTATCTTGAAGGATGAAGAGCAACTGAAGGTTGGGTGAGGAAAGGTACCGAAGAGAAACACTTTGATGGACTAAAGTGGTTGCTAGCCTAGCAGATTGGAGCTCAGGAATTAGGCCTACATAGAGGATCATATTGGATCAGCCTGTGTACATTTTACAAAAGGATGTGTAGCAGTGTTAGGTGGCAGCCCTCCTGGAGTCTCGATGTGTAGATGCGTTTATGGACTAAGGCACTACTAGTGAGTAGTACGGAAGTGAAGGACCGGTAGGACAAGATACAAAATTGTGTTTTTCAATGTATCCTTTATACCATATACTGTTGTATTATTCATATTTGGTTCAATATAATGAATATTGGGGATTGTACATTATTTTACAATTTTGTTTAAAAACTTTTTGTATTGTGCATATGCGATTTACTGCTTTATATTTTCCGTTGTGAAAAATAGTTTATGGTTGAGATTCTTGGTTTGGTAGCATTAGTGATTTAAGACTCTAACCTAGACCCAAAGTCACATAAATTCAATAATGAGAAGGATAATGGTTGTGGCTCTTGATGTGTTTTTATTGGTTGAGTAATGGTCAAAAAATTTATGAACTAATAAATGTTAATACAACTATTATGAGAGGGAATTAGAACTTCTTGGTGATTTTGAGATAAGTATCAAACCCATGTGTTCATATATGCATTTATGACTTGTAGATTACATGTTCTCGATGCATTTAACAAAATGGATGTCACGGTTAGGACTTGTTAGGTCAAGTTCTAGTCTAATTTTTGTGCTAAAGGCTTTGTCTTTGTGTCATATATTTTTCCGTGAAGTTTCATCAAGTTCTAGGAAGTGGTCTGGAGACTAGCCTTGAAAATGTGTATCAGATCTCGTAGTTGTAGGCACAAGCATGGGAGAAAAATACTACAGCCATTCCCTTGGAGGATTATGCATGCGAATGGAGGGTTACAGTGAATTTTTTGCAGTATTTTTCTATTGTCTGGGAGTTCGGGTTATTGAAGAAGAAGATTAACTCAGGGTTTGGGCATGTGGAGTGGTTGTTTGGCTCCTAGGGTTCTTGTAGCACCTGAGGGAAGACAGTAAAGTTTTTTTTTTTCAATTCCACTTCCTTAAGGTGATCTAGGAGGTTGAGTCATATCATAGTAACTCATCGTCACATATTTACCTAAGTGGACCGGTGAAGTTGGGTAAGTGTGGGAGGAGGCGGTTACAAAGTGGTACCAGATCTAGCAGGTTCAACACTTAATCTGGATGGGTAGAATGTGTTTTTCATGCATTTATGCGGGTTTCATATGTGTTTGTTTTGTATGCATGGTGATGTTCATTGTTTTAGTTGTGTCGTCATGTAGAAGTGATGATGTTGATGTTGAGATGACTGATCATTAGGGGAATTTTGAGGTCTAAAATGGACCTCATACAAAGAATGTACAACCAAAATAAAATTTATAAGGACAAATAGGATTCAAGATGATAATGTCAACCATGGGAGATTCACCACTTTTGGAGTAAAAAAGTAAAAATATTAAAACTACTTTTTCATCTTGTATTTTCATATTATCTCCTAAATTTTTACTCAAATTTTGAGTGAGAGTACTCATTGGATGCAAAATATATATCCTCATCCAAGGAGTACCCATGTTGCATACTTTTGATGGACCCTGCTACATGAAAAATGAGAAATACATGAAAAAATTGATTCCAATCACGCTTTTCATGCATTTCACATTTTTCGTGTAGCAGAGTCCATCTAAAGTATGGAACATCAGTAATATTTGTATGAGTAATCAAATTCTGCATCCAACGAGTGTTTTTGCTTGAAATTTGAGTAAACCTATCGGGAGATAAGTTGAAAATAAGAGATGAAAAAAGTAGTTTTTTCTTTTTCCCTCTAATTTAAATTTGATGATGTAATCTAATCTTATTTTATTATTTCCACTATTATTTTATAATTTCCTTAGGAGGCCCATTTTATACCTCAAAATTCCCCTAATGATGATGATTTAATTACATATATATGTATATATGTTATGCTAATTTGGACTTATTGGTGTAAACGATATAGCCTCCCATGAACTTCAATCAGGTACGTATGATTTTGTTTATATTTGGTTATCTGACATGGTATGGTTGGAGGAAGCAGAGGATCAAATATGAAAAGCAAGATGGTAGACTAGAGTTCACATGATTCTCCCTACATATTAGATGAGCGACATGGTGAGGAGTACTCCCCTCACATAGCAGATAGATTGTGAAGTTTGAAGGTAGAGATAAAAATTTGCAAAGAAGATAATGATAGGATCATTCACTCATAGGATATAATTTCTAGGGAAAAGGAGAAATAAGTAGAGGTTAATGTAGTGATCCTTCATATTTTTTCTAACTTTCATAAACAAGGACCACTTAGAAACAATCATGGACAAGAGGAAATAAATAATGGCACATATGGCAGTAGATCTTAATCAGGATGAAGGTTTGACAAGGATGATACAGTGAGAGATGGTAGGTTCATGGATACACATGATAGTAGGGATAATGAATGTGGATTTAATTATAGTTCTCGTTTAGAGAGATATCACCATCACTACCTGTATAGGAGGAGTGAGAAGAAATATTTTGCAGAAGAGTTCAAGAAAGCAAATCTTCCCACCTTTGATGGAGAAATGAGGAAGTCATGGGATGCAAAATCTTGGTTACTTGGGATGAATAACTTCTTTAGATTACATGAGTACTCAGCGAATATGAAAGTTAGGATAACCATCTTCAATCTTAAAGGTAAAGCAAACATTTGGTGGGAATATGTAAATAATGTTAGAGGTATTTGGGAAGAGGAGTTGGCTTGGGGTGAGTTTGAGAGACTTTTCAAGAAGAAGTGTCTATTTGAGAGATATTATGATAATAGGGAAAATGATTTCTATGAGTTGAAGATGGGGCCTATGACTCATGAGGAGTATACTAGAAAGATTTTGGAGTTGTTGAGGTATGTGCCTTATCTGAATGAGGAGAAAGAAAATATTCAAAGATCCATCAGTGGGTTACTGGTAGCATTCAAGGACATAATAGAGTTTGACGAGCCTAGATTGTTGGAGGAAGCCATCCGAAATTTGAAGCATTGTTATGAGAAATCAAAGGTAGGTCTGAGTATAAGAATTATTTAAAAGGTAATGAAAATAATAAAGGAAAGTGGGATAAGAAGTGAGGAATATTACCAGATATAGGTAATAAAGAGAATGCAGTTACAAACAAGAAGGTAAATATAGTTGAAAAAGGACAAGGATTTCAGTTTGGGGAGAAGAAAAAGGGTGATGGAAGGAAGCCTTTATAGTGTTCGACTTGTGGCAAGGATCATCGCAAGAGATATTTTCCACAACATTAGGGTGGAAAACCATAAATTTACAATACTCAAGAGGGACAAAGAATGGGGTATGTTGGAAAGAGTATTCCACGGATCTGTGTATCATTGGATAATAGGAAGGATGATCATCAGACTTCTATTAATGAGATGGATGGTAAGATTTGTAATCAAGTTTTTTCAATTTTTATTGACCCCAGATCTAATTATAGTTATGTTAGCCCTAACCTGGTGGACATTTGTGGTTAGAAAAATAAGTTCATGAAAATACTCTGTTAATGAAGTTGGATATAGGTACAAAGAAAAAATTTCATCATTGGGTAAGAGCTTATGCATTTGAATTGAATGGTATGCCTACATTAGCACATCTAAATGTGCTTCCATTGGGATCGTATAATATGTTATCTAGGGTATGGATCGGTTGTATCTTCATAGGAATAAGGTTGATTTTTGTGATAAGGCTATTGAGTGCTTGTATGAAAATGGAGAACAAATAATCTTGCAGGGTAAGAAAAGGCTACATCAGTTAGAATGGTTGTAGCTATGTAGGAAAAATGTAGTCTCAGGAAGGGGTGTGTCTTATTTGTAGTGCATATTTCCAGTGACAAAGGTAAGAATGGTGAGGACGCTAAGATCTTGAACAGGTACCTGATTTTGTAGTAGTTTCAGGATGTATTCCCAACAAAGATATTAGATTTACGTCCTCACAGGGAAGTGGAACTTTCTGTTGAGTTGATTCTAGGAGCACCATCAACATCAAAGGAACCTTATAGGATGAGCATTCTTGAGCTAGTGGAATTGAAGTTGTAGTTTAAGGAAATGCTTAACAAGGGATTCGTTAGGCTAAGTGTGTCACCTTGGGGTACACCAGTGTTTTTTTTGAAGAAGAAGGATGGTACTTTAAGGTTATGCATTGATTATGGGAAATTGAACAAGGTGAGGATTAACAACATGTACATGTTACCAAGGATTGATGACCTTCTTGAATAGTTGAAGGGAGCATCAGTGTTCTTGAAGATTTATTTGATATTAGGATACCATCAGGTACGCATCAAAGAATATGATATCTACAAGAAAAATTTCCAGACCAGGTATGTGAATTATGAGTTTTTTGTAATTCCTTTTGGTTTAACTAATGTCCATATACCTTTATGTGCTTGATGAAAAATGTGTCATGTCCTTATCTGGACAAGTTTTTTTGTATCCATTGATGATATATTGATATATTCTAAGAATGAGGAAGATCATGTCAAAAAATTAGCAACAATATTGATATTTGTAAGAGAACATCAATTGTATTCCAAGCTTAGAAAATGAAATTTATTTCAGACAAAGGTATATTACTTGGGACATGTTGTTTCCAAGGAAGGCATAATAGTGGATCCATAAAACATAAGAACTATCATGGAATGGGAAACTCCTAGAAATGTGGATGAGGTTAGATCATTCATGGTGTTATCATGTTCTTAAAGGAGGTTCATTAGGAACTTCTCATGGATTTCCTATCCTATTGCATCATTGCAGAGGAAAGGAAAGAAATCTTAATGGAAAGAGGAATGTGCAACAAGTTTTGAGTAGTTGAAAAAATTCTTAAAAAAACTCCAATTCTAAAGACCACAGATTCAGATGAAGAGTTTCTAGTGTATACAAATTCTTGCAAGAGAGGACTTGGTGGAGTTCTGATGCAGGAAGGACACGTAGTATGGTAAGATTCAAGGAAACTGAATGAACATGAGCCAAACTATGTGACGCATAATATTGAGTTGGCAACGATCATCCATGCTTGAAGATGTGGAGACACTATATTCTTGGAAAAAGGTTCATATTGATGAGTGATCACAGTGGATTGAGATACTTATTTCACCAATAAAATCTGAATTCCAGGAAAGCTATGTGGTTGGCTATGATCAATGAGTTTGATTTCAAGGGGTAGATAAAACAGGGTTTTAGATGCTCTTAACATAATGATAAAGGTAAATCATATAACAATTATGACTTCTTATGTGACATATCTACAATATCAAATATTGTAGACAGGAAAAGAGGATGGCAAGTACCAACAACTTAATAACGGGTTACAATATTAGGCTAAAGGTGAATAGGATGTGGACTATCATCTCACAATAGATTGTTTGGTAAGATTTAGGGACATGATCTATGTGTCAGAACAAATTGAGCTCAAAAAGCTTATCTTGATGGAATTTCATATTAAATTGTATTCAATTCATGTGGGATATCAGAAGACATTGAAAACGGTGACGAATTTTTACTACTAGCCGAATCTGAAGAAATAGGTGGCAGAGTTTGTGGCTAGATGTTTGGATTGTCAACTCATAAAAGCATAGTGTAAATATCTAGGTGGTTTATTGCAACCAGTTTTATTTCCAGAGTGGAAATGGGAGGTCATTTATATGGTCTTCATTACAGGTTTTTTGAAGAAATCTAGACAATGTGATTCCATCATGGTTGTGGTTGATAGGTTAACGAAGGTATCTCACTTTGTTCTAGTGAAATTTACTCGTCCATCTAGTGAGGTAAAACATGTATTCATTAGAGATATAGTGAGGTTTCATGGTATTCTGAAGAAGATTGTGTCAAAAAAAGATGTTAAGTTCACTTCCAAGTTCAAAAAGGAGTTGTTTGCAGGTTTGGGTAGAAATTTGGCCTTCAATACAACTTATCATCCATAGAAAGATGGATAGATAGAAAGGGTACATGTTGAGAATGTATGTATGCATCAATAACGAAAGTGGGAAGGGTATCTTTCCCTAGTTGAGTTTTCTTACAACAACGGGTATCGTGAATCTTTGAGGATGGGTATGCTTGAGGCACTTTATGGGCGTAGTAGTAATACACCTATCATTTGAAGTGATCCAATGAATAGGGTGTAGACTGGACTATATATGTTGGCAGAGATGGAACAATAAATGTAGGTTATCAAGAAGAATTTAAAGGTAGCATAGGATAGTCAAAAGATTTATGTAGATCAACACAATTTATTTAAGGAATTTTAGCTTGGGGAACAGGTGTAGTTTTGCATCAAGCCCAAGAATATCTCCTTGAGGACTGGGTAATGTGCGAAGTTGGCACCTCGGTATTGCGGGACTTTCAATATTCTTGAGAGGATTGGAATAGTTCCCTACCGAATTTGCCTGCCTCCAACAGTGAAATTACATGATGTTTTCCATGTGTCATTACTCAAGAAGTATGTGAAATATGTTGATTAAGTGATTTAATGGTATGTATTGTAGGTGGAACTGGAAGGATAATTCTAACCGGAACCTCAGTGAATTTTTCAACAAAAAGTGCTAATGCTCTGGAATCAAGAAATCGAGCAAGTTAAAATATAATGGGATCACTTTTGGCCCAATGAAGCTACATGGGATATGTTTGATCAGATGTGGGATATGTATCCTTCTCTATTCACTGGTTGAGTGAATGTATTTGGATATATGTTTTGGTGTTGGGTTTTGGTTATGTATATGTATGTAAATACCACATTGAGTTGTGTTATAAAGCTCCAGTAAGAGGTATGATGTTCATGATATGTTGGTTTTGTTTTTAGTAGTATGATATGATGTAAATGTTGCATCGATCTGTGTTATAAATATCCATGTGAAACATGTGTTTTGTTGGTTTATAAGTGTCATTGAACACCGAGGACGATGTTCCCGCAAGGGGGAGGGTTCTATAACAACCCTGGTTAAAAAACCATGTAATAAAGTTAATAAAGTAAAAAATAAGACCAAGGTCATGGGACATGTATTCCAAGCTAAATGTTTGGAAAAAATAGAGTGATGGGGATCACTAGTGATTAATCAATGGCTATGGAAATTAGCAAAGGCGTTGGCAAAGGATTTGGAAAGGAAAATGGCATTTATTGACATTTATTTATGAAAATAATGGAAAATAGGAGAAAAGGAAGGTGAAAGGTCACAAAAATTCATGGAAGGAGGAAATTGAAGGAAAATGAAGGAAAATTGAAGAAATTGGAGGCCTCAATGATAAAAATGCTTCTAAGGATCAATTCACAACCTTTTGTTAGTTTTATTTTGGAGCTCTCTCTATTCTCTCTCTCACACACTCTTCCACACTTAGATTTTTCTTGGAGAATTCTTGGACCACATTGGATTGGGAAAAGAAGGCAAAGGAAAGCACGAAAGTGAAAGGGGATAGAGGGATCAATGACTATAGATGGATTTATTTCCAGGTACCGAGTTAGATGTATAGTTTACTTGCTATTTTTGGCATGCATGGTGTATGCATGTGGTTATTCGGTTATGATCTATCATTGGTGTGGATGATTGTCTCGATTGACAGTGGTTTTTCCTAGCCTTGCCATTTCATGGATAGCCATGGTTTTGCAGGTTTTCCCATTTGTTTTCTGATCGATGCACAAGATCCTTATGGTTTTGGGTTGAGTTATTAGTTCCTGGAGCATTGGTTGGATAAATGCTCTAGAAGCCGTAGAACAACTTGGGTTGAGATACTAGTCATGGAAGCCTTGGTTGGACATATGCTCTGGAGCCCTTGGTGGGTTGAGTTACTAGTCTTGGAGCCTTGAACGGACAAACACTCTGGAGACCTACTACAACTATGGTTTGAGTTACTAGTCCTAGATTTGGGTTGTAAAAAATGCTTTGGAGCCCTAAACAACTCAGATAGAGATCAATCTATTGATGTTAGTGATGTTCAACTGTGAGTTGGAAACATTGGTTGAGGGTTGAGGTGATTTGGCCTCTGGAAGCCCTAGTTTGGTTTTGTTTGGTTTATTCCATGAGATATCACATTCATGCTTGGAATATCACGCGTGGGTAATTAGCTGAAAGAGATATTTGGTTCAATTCAATCTATGATCGGGTGGTACGTGGAAGTCCCTGAATTGGTTGGATTTTTCATATGTTAATAAGAGCTCTTTCCTCTTTTATTTCATGAATAATTTTATTTTTTATTATGTGGCTTTAATTTTTGGTTTATTATGATGTATATGTTGTTCATTTACTGGTTATATGTCGATCATGACAATTATAATGGCTATGGCTCTTGATGTGTTTTTATTGGTTGAGGAATGGTCAATGAATGTATGAGCTTATAGATGTTAATGCAACTATTATGAGAGGGAATTAGACCTTCTTGGTGATTTTTAGATAAGTATCAAACCCCTATGTTCATATATCCATTTATGACCTGTAGATTACATGTTCCCGATGCGTTTGACGAAATTATTGTCATGTTTATGCCTTGTTAGGTCAAGTTATTATCTAAGTTTTGTGCTAAATGCTTTGTTTTTGTGTCATATATTGTTATGGAAAGTTTCATCAAGTTATAGGAAGTGGTCTAGAGACTAGCCCCGAAAAGGTGGCTCGAATCTCGCGGCAGCAGGCATAGGACTAGGAGAAAAAGATCGCAGTCGCTCCCTTGTATGCTTATGCATGTGACTAGAGGGTTACAATCGAATTTCTACAGTGTTATTCCAACATATGAGAGTATAGGTCATTGAAAAAGAAGTTTAACTCAGGGCTTGGGCACCTGGAGTGGTTGTTTGGCTCCTTGGGGTCCTATAGCACCTGAGAAAAGTTAGTAAATCTTTGGTTTGTCAATTCCAATTCCTTAAAGTGATCTAGGAGATTGAGTCATATCATAGTAACTCCTTGTCACATATTTACCCTGGTGGATCAGTGAACTTGGGTAAGTGTGGGAGGAGGTGGTTACATAAACACACCTTTATATTAGGGGGCGAATATTAGATACCTTAATCCTATGGGATTATGGTAAATTTTAATTATTTATAAATATGAAATGGAAAGGTCGCTGGGAAAACTAACAACACACGTAGTTTGAGAACCATTTCTCCTTGTAATAAATTTGTCTCTCTCATTAATGAATAATATGTTAGAATTTTTTTAACATGATCCTCAGTCTCACAATATCTTCATCCAAGAAAAGGTCTAAACCATATTATACTTGGAGCTATAAGAGAGATTCTTTCTCATGGTTAGAGGCCAAAACTTCCATTGAGGGAAAAAATATGGTTTTATTCCACTAGACCAAATGGGGAAGCATGAGTTGTTTCTTAGTGGGGGACTTCATTCATAGAAGGTTCTTATGGCTTGAGGGGAAAATGATTTCATAAAAATTTGAGGTGGTGGGATATGAAGAGTATTTAGGTGGGGGACTTGCGGGGGATATCGATGTAGGAGAATATTTGTTTTTCAGAGGGACACACTTCTTTTTGGACTATTTTCACTATGTTTCATCTTCTGAAAGGGTGGTTCTTTTAGTAATATTAGGAAAAATATTGGAAAAAGGGCCATACTTATGAAATCATTCACACTTGAAGGGAGGTTTTTTTGTTGTCCATTGGTTGCAAATGATACCATGTGTCTATGTTTAACATCACCGCTTCTAATATTACTTTATCCATATCAACTTCAGTGCAAATCCTTGCACACGATTGGATTTTGTCTCATAGTTTTTCTTGGTCTATGTATTGTCCTAGTGTGTTTCCAATGCTTCAAACTATTGACTCACTTTGAAAATGAAGGGGGAGATGGGGAAACTTGACCTAGAATGGGAAAACTGAGAAAATTTCATTCTTTGAGTTAAATTTGGGAATTCATTGATTCAAATACAATCCATGGGATCCCATGAAAAAGAGGTGGTTGTGAAAAATCAAATTTCTAACTCTGTTGCTTTCAAATGGGAAAGAAAAAAACCCTCTACCGAAGGAAATTTGATCATTAATTATGGAATTCTAACTCTTGTCAATCTGTATTGCCATTTTTTTTTGGAATGGTCACATCCCCATGAAGTTTCCAATAAGGCCATTCTTAGCATCTCAACACCAAATTTTTCAAAGAGGGAGAGTGGAAATGGCCTTAGGGATATAACCAATTTCTTGAAAAATCTAGAAGGGGGGGGAGGAGTAGATTTGTAGATGGAGTCATTCAAGGCATGAAAGAAAACCATTTCAGGGGAGGGAGTAGCAGAGCCACCCCTCTAAGGGCTAAGGACATGGAAGGATCAAATCAAGATTAGGGCTAAAGAGAGGAGATGAGATTGTATTTTCTCCTTGACCTTAACCTTTAACTCATAACACTTAACTCTTCATTATAACTCTTAAACTATATTTTTAAATCCCAAAGCCTCAATATTAATCCTTAATGATTTACTCTTAACCCTTGTATTGAGATTCTAATATTTAATCACCAACCATTAATATTTTTTATTTTTATTTTGATAATTCTCAACCTTTCACTCATCATTTCATTTGTATTCATTGTTACACTAAAGAAACAAAAATAAACATTAACAAGAGAGTTGCAAAGCAACAAGTCCTTGCCTCTGCCTTAGTGAATGAATGGATTTGCTATTTCTTATGTTCACTATGAAATTTTATAATAAGTTGAAGTACAGTAAACCCATGACCTTTATCATTGTATCCTTATCATTGTATCAAAATGAAACCATAGTAAGAATTCATATATTAGAAATGAAAATCGAAGGAAAGCATTATAGAGTTGAACACATAAACAGAGAGCACTGCATAGTTGAACACATAAACAGATCACTAACCTAAATGAGGTCACCCACTGCTTAGTAAAATTATTCCAAGAAGAACTAATAATGCATAAGGGTGATCTTGTGCAAAATAATTTGGCAGGAGCATGCAACTATTTAAAATTGTGTTTACGCTAATAATTTGTATTCAGAATTGTTACCAAATTAACAAAAAAGGAAATATGATTCCAAGAATTGTAACCTTAGAATGGATGCTAACTAAATTCTGCCCAATGCTCCCCAGACTTTAGCTATAGAATAGATATAAATCGTCTATAAGACATTAATAGCATAACTATAACAAGACATGGAGTATTTGTTATAAAGAATTATTGTTTTGCATGAAAAAAATATACATATGTGGACTATGCAAGAGGTGATATATGTTTATCTTTCCCACTAATGGATGTCTTGGCTTTTTTATCGTTAAAGGTGGCTTTGTATCTATACCGGCGAGCAATGATGACAAAATACACCAAATTAAGAGTGCCATATCCTGCTATTAGCCAGTAAAATCTGTCGAGCTTGGCCATGTTCAGGTTTTGTGCTTGCCAATTATGGTGCTAGTTATGGTGATCGGGGCCACTTATGGTGTTATGCACAATGCTGACAATGAGACTACTGAGATAATTACCCAGAGCCATGGACAAGAAGAAGAGTGCACCCTCTATATTACTCATGTTTTCGGGGAATTAACAGAAATGCGATCTATCTGAATGCACTCTACCACAACAGCGACAAAATACTGAGGAGCTAGCCACAGTGCTGACATCGTTATCCCATCCCTCAGTTATCCCATCCCTCAGTTAGCCACAGTGCTTAACGCCAAGTTTCGCTGCTTTCTTTCTGCAATCACCGTGAAGGCCATCGATATGACGACAAGGGCAATTCCAATCTCCATTCTTTGTAAAAGTGTTATGCCCTTTCCATCCTTCATCATTCACCTAGAGAATGGCACGATAAATATGTCGTAGATGGGAAAAAACAAGGTGAGTTCTAACATAGTGAAGATTCAAAATGATCCTGCAGTGATATGGAAGTGCTTTCCCATGTGTCTGTCCATCATATTTGCCTGGAAAATCGAGAATGTTTTGAGTTGTGCTATACCAAAAAAGATTTTGATCATGCTTGAATATATGGGCGCTATTCTTATCACTGATTTCAGCTCTTCCACTAGTTGTAGATTGCAGAGTCTCCATGGAAAGGCCACAAACCCGTCTTCTTTAAAATCTTGGGATTTTTATAGAAGATTTTTTCAGAAACCTGTAAAATAGGTACCCAATATCCATCAATTGAACCATTCATATTGAATAAAAGGGATTAGTGTTATATCATGTTCTATATATTTTCAATTATAAACAACCATAGCGACCAAAAACAGTTGACATATACTTCAAAATCAATCATACTTATGGTTGGCTAAAAATACACAATGATTTGGACCTATTAGAAGGTGTCTTTCTCCTAAACTAAAAGAGGCCCAATTTAATCTAAAAAGTTTCTCTGTGCCAAGTGTCTATGTGCCATTGTATGTTTGAAGAATACTCTCAAGTTCTGCATGGGAAAAAACTCCACAAAACCATGACCTTCTGGATGGTCAGTCACCTTGTACCTAATAACCTTTATGGACACAAACTACAACATCAAAATAATGGCATTAAAAAACAATGGGTGTGGCTCTTTACACATAGGTGATTTCGCTCTATGAGGTGAGCGAGGTTCTTCCAAGAACGATTTCTTCTGTGCCCTAAGCTTAGGAGGCTCGGGAAGATTCTTAATTGAATTCACGCTTGATATAAAGAGAATTCATTACATGATTTTGCAATTCATGGAAATAAGTCCAGCATCACTTCATATCCTCCTAGGATGAAGACAGTGATAAAGTCTAGTATAAAAGGTTCAGTCACCTGTCCCAAAAACATAAAAATATATAGGGAAATTTGAGTATGAGATCAATGATTTGTAACCAGAGTGGTTTGTGGGCTTACTCAACCACAATTTCAACATATTTCCATGGCTCAAATATAACTCCAAGGAAGTGGGAGCCCCACCTCCGATATTGGTTGTAGATATTAAAGGACTGTGTAATATTCCTACGTTAGCCTACAACTAATGGGAATACTAAAATTGTGTTTTGTCACATAGATAGGTGAATAAGTGGGTGGGAGGACCCATAAAACTCTTTATGGTGAATAAAACCACTTCCCATGTGAAAGTGGATCATGTTTTCAGCCTAATAAAGTACCCCAAGGTGTGAACAGGGGCTAAAACATATTGACTGGGTCAACCTTGACCAAATCTACAGTGTTGTCATGGAGGAGTGGCTATCAACGAGGCACAATGCAGTTTTAGATGGAGATGTCTTGTGTGAAAGAGGTGATTTCATTGAAGGTGGTTTAGGGTTTGCAAGATCTTGTCTTATAAAAGGAAGGGGATGGCAGCATTAGATGGTTGTTGATGATATGATATTTTTCTAAGTATATTGTCTGTTTAGACATATCTCATTCTCTTGTTGTTTAGCTGAGAATAATGTAGTTTAGCATTGGGTGTTCTTGGTCGGGAATCCCACCTCTTCCCATTGAGTAGATCTTGGGAGAGTTTGTATTGCATTGTCCACTATATGGCTTTTGGCCAAGCTTCGTCTTTCAACTACAGTGCAGATCCTGTTGAGGGTTTGACTGTTTTTGCAAGCTGCAGCAAGTGGAGATTAGATCTTTCAGATCTATTCCATTTCAGTGCTTCTTTTCAGGGGAGGAGGGTTATACTTCATTGGGAGGTAAATATTGAAGATCCTGAGCACCATTTTCATATTTTGGCATGTGTCCAATATAATTTTGATCCCTACAGCACAGTATAGATCCAAATCTGCATTATTTCTGTAGGTGTAATTGCAGGGTGTTTCAGCACATCATTTGGAGAGTGATTTTCTAGGTGTTGGGGATCTGCTCTTCACTTTGGAGATCTATTGGAGGAGATCATTTTATTGTTTATATCATATCAGATCCACTTTCCATATTTGAATATTTCCATAAATCTGCATTCTTAGATCTCAGATCTACATCTTATACTTGGTGTTTTGCTGAAAACCCCAAGGGGGTTCAATAAAGGAGCTTGTATAGTGTATAGATCTGGTATAGATCTAACTTTTTGTCCACATAATTTCTCTAGATCTGATGTGTAATCTACAGCTGTTGCAAAGCCAATAAAATAACGTTGTAAGGTATTTGAAGTCTTTATACATGGTTGCAGCACCTCATTTTGAGGATTTCTTTCATTGGAGACTTGTATTTTCTTGTTATGCATCTTATGGGCCTCTTTTTACATACATTTTTCTGCTATAATAACAAATGAAAGGTCTCCATATTGGCCTCCTACTATTTCTAAGATGATCTGCGTTATTTTCCTACATATCTGCTTCCTATTGTTGCATTCCCCATTTGGGAATATTACAGTCGTATCGAAGCATCATCTTGGCACAACCTGTGCTTTCTAAAGAGCCAATATGTCTTTTGAAGGAAATAAAAGACAGAGGAAGTTTGATTACACTGATGACAAAGAAAACAAGGGTAAAACCCCTTTATCTGGAGAAATGAAAGGGAAGGAGATCTCAAGACTTCATCTCCAAACTATGCATGAGCTTAAAAGAGAAATCAATGGAATGAAGAGGGAAAGGCATGAAGGTCCCTCAAGAAGATATTCACATGAAGAAAACCCCAGTTCTTCATATTATGTGTGCAGGCACTCAGCTACACAATCAGATCTACAATGTTATACTATGCCCAGATTCACTGCAAGATAGATGGAGAGAGAAGATACACCAAAGGAGGAGACTTTGAGCGATTATCTTTAGGAGTATGAATCTCAATCTTGGAGATTCAAGGAGCACTTGAAATTCCAAGAGTTCTACCATCTCAAGGAGGAAAGGAGATCCATCAAGCACAATAGAAGGAGATGAGGTAGATTCTTCTTCCAAATTTTGATGGATCCTCCACAAGCACAACCAAGGATTGGATAGATCAGCTAGACTCATATTTGGATCTGCATCAAGTTTCATAAAAGGAAGCCCTTAAAGTAGCAACGCTACATCTCAAAGGTAAAGCTTATGCTTGGTGGTTATTTGAGTCCTTTTCATTAAAGAATGCAAATATATCTACTTATGCAAGATTCACGAAGATATTAGTGAAGAGATTTGATGTAAAACAAATTGAAACATCTTTGATTGAGATAGCAAAGCATGAACATGAAAAACCTTTGCATGAGTTGGAGATATCTATTATGCCAACTCCACTCCAAATTTCTATTGAAGGGGATAAAAACGTGTGTGACACCTTTCCAAGGGCAAGATCCCCATTGCATGAAGAGATTTCTTCTCAAAAGGAAGACAGGGAGACCCCTCTTTCAAGGGAAGACCAAGATCTAAGGTCTCTCATTGATGATGAGGTATTCTCAAATATTGATGAGGAGAAATAACATGAAGGAAGTAACAGCGCTGTCACTTCAAAAGAAGGACCATCACCACATAGGGATGGGCATGAAGTTATTGCTTCAAGAGGAGGAGCTTTTGCATCTTTGCAAAGGGTTCCCAAGGAGCATCATGTGACAGTATTATTGGGCAGTAACACCTTGATCCAAGGGGGAGAGAGGATGGATCAACATCCAAGGATGAGCATGCACCCTTGTTTATTTCAAGGGGTTTATATTCAGAAGAAGGATATTGATTTATGCAGCAAAGAGAGGGACAAATATGTCCACTCATTTATATAGTCTACTTCAGATTTTGATGTCTCTTTGCATGGATGCATTCCACTAGGGAGACCCCCTGATGAGAAGATGATAAAGCGTTCTCTCAACTTGTTGCAGAAATGACATATTTGGCTAAGGAAGGAGCCTTGAGAGGAGCTACCACAACACTGAGAACCTTTGATGGGTTCCAAGGAGAGATGAGAAAATTTCTGAAATGGACTTTGCTATCTTCCCCTCAGCTATTTGCACTGGAAAAGAAGGATTCAGAAATTTGTGATGACATGAGAATGGTGTCAAGGGGCCACTCCATAGCCTTGGAGTAGAAAATGATACTTCCACACATGAGAAATATTTTTGAATATGACAAGAGGGTATTAACACTCTTGTATGGATGGGCCAAACTATGTAAGTTTTTGAAGAAAGATACCTTTCCAAAGGAGGTTGACTTCCATGAACTTCAATCTTGTCTTGAGCAAGAGAGGGTAGCAAAGGTGGAGTTACAACACTCCAGCATGTGACTTTGGCATTGAGCATGTTAAATAGGAGAATGATGATGTGACAGCGACTTCATTTCAGAATTTTACAGCGCTGTCATTGTTGGGAAGCCTAGATCCATGTTGGGAGTCCCAACTCTTGTTAGAATATTCCAAGAACCTCTTCACATGTAAGGTTCTTGATGGGAAAATGGAAGATAGGAGGTATAGAGTGGTTGATGGAATCATTTACTTTCATGATCAGACCTATTTTACTAGAGACTCAAAGCTCAAAGACAAACTACTATATGCAACCTATAATATCTTTCTTGCTAATCCCACTAGTTTCATTAGAACCTACCATGCTATTTTGGAGGGATTCATGTGGGAAGACTTCAAAGAGGAGATGCACAATCATACGAGAAAGTGCATGGATTATTTGGAGGGTGAGAGGGCACATAGCTCTTGGGAAGAGTTATCATTACCACCTCCTTATTCTTTGGGTGTGAGAGGGAGCTCATCCATGAGCCACCTCACTGATTTAAACCAAGTGTATGGTAAATATTGTATTTATGAACATCATGATATGTTTACTATATACTTGCATCCTCTTACCACACATGTGCAAGGCATTGCTCCAAGAAAGGGCACTCTTCCTTATTCTCTTTGTGAGCTACTTGGAGCCATGATCAATGATGATGTTGATCATTCCCTAGGAGATTTTGGGGAGATAATGTATTCTTTTTGGTGTGCCACATTGACACCAAATATCATACACCACTCCAAGTGTATGAGGATAAATCTTGGTAAAGAATATCCTTTTGTATCTCATGATTCATTTGATTATTACTTGTATTATTTTACCATGTATATGCAGGCCATAGCTCCTAAGAGGAGTGTTATTCCATACAAAATTCATGGCCAACTTTGGGCTACAAAAATTTCTGAACACGGATAGTCCCTTCGAAGACAAAGGGAGATATTGTATCACTTTGGGTGCATTCCAAAAGCACCAAACATATCTCACATTATCAGCCATGGTGAGATTACTTGGGCAACAAGTAAGTGGTGGGGAAACCACTTACCATATCACTATCTGATGCAGTTAGGAGATCTACTGCGCTGGTTCCACTTGTGGGACTATGATCAACCTCCATCATTGCATCTGATTGTTTATGTTTACTGGTTCTGATCCCACATGATGATGATGTTCTTATATTTCTTGGGGACATGATTGGAGGGATGACACATTGGTTGGATGTGTCCATTGGGAATGGAACTTCCCACATTTATTCATGCTTCAAGGGGAGGATGGGAAATTATATGGCTACTACATTATATCTTTTGTTTCCTTATGCAAAGTGCCATATGTTTGACTTATGTCTTTGGGAGAAGCCTCTCACATGGGAGGATTTTTGGCAAGACATGTGTTGCTTGAATCATATTCAGCCAACACCTATTATCCTCTACTATTTTCAAGCTTTGGAGAAGCTTATGGTAGCAAGAAGGTGGTGTTGGGAAAATACTGAGAGGGGGGGGTGAATCAGTATTTAGAGCTGACTGAAATTTTTTTACTATTTTCTTTCTCTTAAAACCATACGCTACTTTACCAAACCCAACTCGCGTATACACGCGGATATCCTTAAGAAAACTTGCGTATGTCCAGAGATCTTATTATGCATTTAATTCTTTACTTAGATCATTGCATCATTCATTCATAAGATGTTTAGTAAGCAGTAAGCATGTGTAGTAATAACAGAATAAACCATCACACATAAGCAACACACATGAACACCAGTATTTAAGGTGGGAACCCAATTCGGGAGAAAACCACCGCTGTTGTCGTCTCTGTCTTCAATATTTATTATAAAGAAAACTTTTTACAATTTTGTATTGGCACAGACTCATACCAGCATGCAGGCACCCACCTGCAGAAGGCTGCAACCTTCTCTCGTTATCCAGCCACTACTGGAAGGAAGTTCCAACCCCCTGATCTCATTTACCAGCCGCTCCTGGAAGGAAGCTACTACCCCCTGCTCTCGTTTACCAGCCTCTCCTGGAAGGGAGCTACTACCCCCTGCTCTCGTTTACCAGCCTCTCCTGGAAGGGAGCTACTACCCCCTGCTCTCGTTTACTAGCTACCAGTGGAAGGGAGCTCCAACCCCCTCACTGAAGGATTCGACCCTCAGCACCATCGCGAACCACGTTTCATCAATTTTCATACTGGATCCAATAGCTTCCACACAACACATCTTGTAGGACACTTTTCATCAAATTTTTAGTCTGGACCCACTCCACACATTTAAGCTCATCATACATCAAACTGAAACTTATAACCCCATCAATTCATTCATTGAATCATCAACCAATCAACCAACAACTTGATCTTTAATCAACATAATCAGCAGCATAATCAACATTCAAACAACCCATATCTGTATGAATACATCATTGATAGATAGCAGTAAAACAGCAAAACAGATCAGACATTTCATTCCACATACTTTAGCAAAACCCTAGATTCCATACGCGCTTTTATTTCACTGAACCTGCGTATATACGCGCTTTCACATAGACAAACCTACGTATACATCTACACACATTTTAGGACTGACCTCATATTCCATACGCGCTTTTGCTGAAACCAACCCGCGTATATACGCTCTTTCTTTGCCACGAACCTGCGTATAGATCTGCAACCAATGTAGGGCTGCGCAACTCTTCAGAACAGATAAATAGCTCAGATATTACCCTTCACTTTAGAAAATATTCACCACATCTCAAATCTAAACATTCTATAAATAGATCTAGAAGATACATAGTCATTTCAGATCATTTTCTTCATAGGTGCATTATTAATTTAGATAAATCAATAAACTGTTACCCATTCCATCCAGATATACTTCAGAGTGAAGTATTCGTTAAACCAAGACCTATGCACACCTTGCACTATGATCTTCTTCTCCTTATATATATTTAGCCTTTGTCAATACCATGAGTCAAAACCACTCAACCGCTGATGGTTTACCTAGACGAGATCAAATAGATAATCCAGTGCTCAATACAGTGGGCCAATACCATGGTTATGTCCCCTAGTTTTATAAATTTAGAGCACAAATAGGCATACGCTACTTGGTACATACTTTTACACGTACATACGCTACTTTTCCTTTACAAACCCGCATATGCTTTGTGTCATATCTTATTCATCATTATTCTGGCACTTACTGGAATTCTTTTCTCTGTCACATCTGAACTAATTTGTAGCTACATCATCCTTACATATTTAACACATAGGTTACTTATCATAATCAACTCATCAAGTAGGTTTCCATCAAGGACAAATTCATCAAGTAGGTTGCCATCAAGGACAACGCATTGCATCATATTGCCAACAGGTGGTTGGATGGTCACTTATTGTATCATGTTTTGAGGCAGCAAAAAGAACAATGCCGGTCTCAATGGAGGGGCTATTGTCACCATGCAATATATCATATGACACTTAGTCCATGTTTCTTTTGGATCACATATGGTGATGGTACTCTATTCACTATATGCATGGAGGATTGGGCAAGGAGGCTCCCTAGAACAAATGAGGGGAATCATGAGGTTCCAAGTATCTTTTGGCTTCATGAGGACTATATTGTTGCAACCCAGGATCAATAGCTCCAAATTTATCATAAATGGAGGGAGAGGCAACGTAATTTGAACAATATTACCTCTCATTTTCAGCCATGCAACCCCTACACATTGCATAAGGATGGGATTGGTGACTATTTCTGTGAGCTACAAAGGATGGCTCACTTGGTTTGGATGATAGCATGGAGATTGGATTTTCTCATTGGGGTTGAAGCACCCAAAATTTATCATCTCACATACCTTAAGGAGACTAATGGACAGCATATAACGCTTTCTATATATCTCCAAATTCTTCATGATGATAGCTATTTGGTTTATTCACCAAAGGAAAACTTGTATTCTTGGGAGGAGACATATCCATTGGATATTTTTCAATGTCCTTGTAGTCGCTTGAGGACAAGAAAAATTTTGGAGGGGAGGAATATAATATTCCTACATTAACCTACAACTAATGGGAATATTAATTTTTTTTTTGTCACATAGATAGGTGAATAAGTGGGTGGGAGGACCCATAAAACTCTTTATGGTGAATAAAACCACTTCCCATGTGAAATTGGATCATATTTTCAGCCTAATAAAGTACCCCAAGGTGTGAACAATGGCTAAAACATATTGACTGGGTCAACCGTGACCAAATATATAGCGTTGTCATGGAGGAGTGGCCATCAATGAGGCACAACGTAGTTTTAGATGGAGATGCCTTGTGTGAAAGAGGTGATTTCATTGAAGGTGGTTTATGGTTTGCAAGCTCGTCTTATAAAAGGAAGGGGATGGCAGCATTAGATGGTTATTGATGATATGATATTTTTCTGAGTATGTTGTCTGTTTAGACATATCTCATTTTCTTGTTGTTTATCTGAGAATAATGTTGTTTAGCATTTGGTGTTCCTGGTTGGGAATCCCACCTCTTCCCATTGAGTAGCTCTTGGGAGAGTTTGTATTGCATTGTCCACTATCTGGCTTTTGTCCAAGCTTCTTCTTTAAACTACAGCGTACATCCTGTTGAGGGTTTGACTGTTTTTGCAAGTTGCAGAAAGCGGAGATTAGATCTTTCAGATCTAGTCCATTTCAGTGCTTCTTTTCAGTGGAGGAGGGTTCTACTTCATTGGGAGGAAAGTATTGAAGATTTTGAGCACAATTTTCATATCTTGGCATGTGGCCAACATCATTTTGATTCCTATAGCGTAGTATAGATCTAGATTTGCATTATTTATGTAGGTGTAATTGCAGGGTGTTTCAACACATCATTTGGAGAGTGACTTTCTAGGTGTTGGGGATTTTCCCTTCACTTTGGAGATCTGTCGGAGGAGATAATTTTATTTTTTATATCAGATCAGATCCAATTTCCATATTTGAATATTTCCATAGATCTGCAGTCTTAGTTCTCATATCTACATCTTGTACTTGGTGTTTTGCTGAAAACCCCGAGGGTGTTCAATAAAGGAGCTTGTATAGTGTATATATCTGGTATAGGTCTAACGTTTTGTCCACATACTTGCTATAGATCTGATGTGTAATCTACAGATATTGTAGAGCCAATAAAATAACGTTGTAAGGTATTTTCAGTCTTTATACATGGTTGCAACACCTCATTTTGAGGATTTCTTTCATTGGAGACCTGTATTTTCTTGTTATGCATCTTATGGGCCACTTTTTACATACATTTTGCTACTGTAATAACAAATGAAAGGTCTCCATATTGGCCTCCTACTATTTATAAGATGATCTACATTATTTTCCTACATATCTGCTTCCTATTATTGCATTCCCCATTTCGGAATATTATAGACTGCTCAGGGAGATAGAGTTAGACCCATATCACTTAGCATCAGACTAGAATCATTACCTGCAGATCAAAAAAGAATCTTTGACACCAGTTGTGTCCACATTGTTAGTCATTAGTAATTTTTAATATCTGTAGATGAATAAATATTGGTTCTAGATTTCTAAAAACAAAATTCCCTGAATATTGTGAGTTTTAGAAATCTCACTGCGTTCATTATCCTTATGGAAAATTTTTCACTATTCTACCATTTTTCCAATTCATGGTCACCCTACCACTCCTAAAAGACTCCTTATGGTCTTGTGTCACTCATCTCCATCCCTTTTTTCCCACCTACAACCTCATCACTCTGTTTTTCCCTTGCCCATCACTCCACTTTCCATCTAGGATTACCAATCAGCCTATTCCTTCCCATGTTCACCAAGTTCCTCAAACATTGATGGTCTCAAAAATATATCTGTAGGCTCTTTGGATAAATCAAGTACATTGGATTTTGGATCTTCAATGCACCACTTTTTCAATACTCTATTTTTACACTTGAAGGCTCCAAGCCAATTTTCAGTCAAGATCATGGTCAAAGGACCCTCCCACTAGGTCATTAGGGTTTCACAGGTTGTAAAGTCATCATTGATGTTTTAAGAAATGATTTTCCTATGCTAGAAGTTGTCTCATATGTAATATAAGATCAGCACATGGTTATCCAAGAAATATCAGAGAATCTCCAAAGAAGACTACCTTATCAAAAGTCAAGTTCTACAAAAGGTAAATGTACTTGGCACTTCTACAGGACTGTCAAGAGGTCAATCAGCAAAATAAATTGATAAGGTGAATGGTATGTTCCTAAAGGAAGACATCTTGCATCAAGAAAAATAGGAAACACTTGGTCTTAAGGGGAATTAGGGTTTTTGAGCCTGATTGGGCCAACATTGTGCCAAACAGGGATCAAATGCATAAATGAGAATGGAGGAGCTACACCAAGAAACCAAACATGAAGAGAATTTCTCTAGAAAGTATAGATCAAATAAGGAAAAAGGTGCGGTGAACTAGACATAAATGAATGAAATTAAAAGGGCTATAAAGAACATAGAAGACAATAGTGATAATTGTTTTCAAGCATTCCAGACACTTAGGGTTTTGGGAAAGTGTTCAAAGAAGGTGAAAATGTGGTTTGGACTCCATGATGACAGCAAAGGAATTCTGAAGATGTCACTTTTTGTAAAGATTCCAAACTTATCCTGATAAGCTTGTCATGCCAAAAATGATCAAAATATAGTTTGAGCTCCAAGGTAAGAACAAAGGAAGTTTTGAAGATACTGCCACTATGTAAGTTCCTGAGGTTGTCAAAAGTGAATTTAGCATGCTTCAAAGATCAAAGGGAAGAGCCACTTCAAGGTTCTCATAAATCCTACTGAGTGAAACTATTAAAATATATAAACAAGCCAAAGAAAGTCAAGTTTGTGTCTCAAGAAAAATATACAAAACAAGGATGTAAACAGTATCAGAAAGTAAGGTAAAATCAGTGTTTTCAGGCACTTGCTAATCAGAAGTGGCCAAAGAAAGTAAGAATCATGGCTTGAACTTTATGATGCAAGAAAGAGAAATTTTTGAAAGCATTGATATGTGAAATCCTCCGAGAGATGTTTAATGAGCTTATATGCTTCAAGGAGCAACAAGAACGTCAAATTATCATTTCAGTCACCTACACAATAACAGTGGTCAAAAGGATGAAAAATATGGTTTTTAGCTCCAAGGTGGAAACCAAAAGTGATTATAAGGTTGCTGCTGTGAGAATGACTGTGTTAAGTTTTCAGGGTCAAAAGGAACTGAGATTTCCTAACTACTAGCCAAGGTGAGAAAGACAAGTTAAGAAGTTGTAATGGAATCCACATAAGGTTTTAAAGGTGCTATCATGACTGATTTGACTCCAAGCATATCAAATGAGAATATTATGCCTCAAGAAACCAAAAAGAAGATTTAACTTCATGATCTAAGTCACCTGCAAAGCAAAAAGGTCAAAAAGTTAGTGAAACAGGCAAAGTGAAAAGGTCTTTAGACATTAGGAAATGGGTTTACAAAGATTAAATTTAAATCCCAGGCATATAAAGGGTCATTTCGTTTTTCATTTGACTCATTTTTCCCTTGAAAAAGAGTTAGAAATGCTCAGTAGTCAGAAATTTCGGGTTTTCAAGTCAATTTTTTCCTAAGTGTTGTGGCGCTGCGCGTTCAGGTCGACGTTGCGTCCCTGGACTCAGGCGCTTCACCCTTGAAAAAATCTCTGTGCAATTTTCTTCGGCACTGCGCGCTTGGAGGTAGGCGCTATGCGGCTGGAAACGCACTGTGCGTTTTCCTGACAGGCCTGACAAAGAACTTTGGCGTTGTGCCTTTGCCTGACCCGACACCTCGTTCATCTGGGTGCTACGCGTTTGGCTAGGAGGCCCCCCTACACTTGCAGACCCTCAAATCAGCTCAAAAACATCTTCAAGCTGCCACCAAGGGTTTTCGAGCAAAAAATAAATGATAAGTGGATGCCCTACTCTCCTCTCCAAGCATTTTGATGGTTTTCCAATTAACGGAATAGAACCCTAAGGAAGAAGAACCTAAGTTTTAACTTAAAACCACTGTTTAAATACTCCTTCATCTGCCTGCAAAATAATACCACTGATAGATAGGGGGTTACATTATTGGAGGTTTCCCATTCACCTAGGGTTGTGCCTACACTGACCCCATTCACCAAATCAGTCCTCTACATCACAAAAATATTGACAAATTCATTTCCTTCCTTCATATCCATTTTCCATGAGTGCAAGTTGTTGTCAAAGAAGAATTGTAACCAACATATAAGGTTGTCCTTGAGTTTTTCCTCTCACTCATATTCATGTACCCTTACCCTCACTCACCCATCTATTTCATTCACTTGCAAAGGCTGTCATTCCTCCATAAATTCATCTCATTTCTATTGTGCAGTCCTAGGGTTTTGCTCAAAACAGAGTGATCAAAATCTCAAGAGAAGGTGACAGTGATAGTGGTGAGGAAGGCCAAGTGCCAAGGAGGCATCAACAAAAAGGTGGGAGGATCAACATGTTTGAACCACTAAACAAAATGGAGCTAAGCGCATCTCCCTTAACTGTCTCCTGCTTCCAAAATGTAGGCTACTATGAATTTTGTGAGAAAGTACAGTAGGTGCAGAATCACCCTGAGCTGACTAGGCACTTCATACTTAACCTACATGAGAAACAAGTCAACATTGTAGGGGTAAACTTTGAGTTGTCTTCAGATGCCATTGTTAGTGCCACTGGGATACCTAGTGTGGGTGAAAAATGGTTCAAGCAGGCCAATTTAGACATGAGCTACTATAAGCCATACCTTAAACCCAGATGCAAAGACTATAATAAATCCGTATTTCCTTTCTCACATTTTATTGAGAGGTATGCACCCATGATGAGGGGAATTATGAAATATTTCACATGTGAAGGAATATTCTCCTAGCTTTATTCCTATCACATCAGGTTGCTCATGCACTTTACTAGGGTTAAGATGCTGCATATACCTTACTACCTCTAGAGGAGTATTGACCAAATGGCTTATATTGTACAAAAGAGAGACCATCCACAACAAATGTAGAGCCTCTTTCACCACTCTCTTATCAAAATGGTTGCGATGCATCAATTGTAGCAAAAGGCTATTCCATGGGAGGTTTTCGTTTCCCATGAAGTGTTCACCAATCCACAAGCCCATCCTCAGCAAAACATGCCTTCATCATCTCATCCTCCTTTCCTTACTCCTCCATCATCTCCTGCTAAACATGTTTCACCATCTACACATATCCCTTCACCTTAGGACAACCCTCCTTCATCACTATCTCACAATGCATTAGACAATGAAGGAAGTGACAATGAGCAGTCAAATGAAAATGAGGAAGAAGGTAATGATGAATCAAGAAAAAATGAAGAAGAAAGAAAAGAAGAGGAGGTTAGTGAAGAAGAAATCAATGAAGGAGATGATAATGAAGAATCAAACAGTAACGACGGTGATGCTAATGATGGCAGTGAAGAGCACAATGAGGCTCACAGCAATGAGGCAAATAGAAGTGAGGAGGAAGGCAGTGAAGAATAGGGCAGTGAAACAAAGAGCCATGGTGATAGTCAAGACAATGGGACAAATGGTGATGAAACACCTAGCAGTGAAGATGCAGAAACCAATGAAGAAGATGCCCATGAGTCAGAAAACAGTGAGGCTCATGACAATGATGAACGAAGTGTAGAAAATAGTGAGGGAAAATATGCAGAAAGCAACAAGGAAATGAGCCATGATGGCAATAGGTTAGAAGAGGCAGATATCAGTGAAGAAGAAGACAATGAGGCTGATATAGATGAAACACAAATTAGTGGATCAGATAAGGGAAATGAGGAAGAGAGCAGCAATCATGATGGCCATGATATCAGTGGAGATGATGATAATGATGACGATGATGATGTTGACACTGATAATGATAGCAAGAATATCAGTGATAAGGAAGAAATAATGGAGACAGATGAGGGTAGCCATGAGAGAAGCCATGAAAGCCATAAGGACAGTAAGGATATCAATGATGATGAAAGTCATGATGGCAGCAATGGTGAAGGCACTGAAATGATCAAAGCTATACCTTTTTCTTTTACCTACTAAAGAGGAAATAGGCATGTTTTTGCTACCTCTAAAAGGAAAGGGGCAATGCCTTCTACATCAACCAAGAAGCTTGATAAAAGAAAAGAAAAGGTCATGGAAGAAGAAGAAGAATATCAACATGATATTGAGCAAGAATTTGAACTCATTCATGTTGACAGTTATGATGGAAATGAGGCAAGGATCTCAAGCATGCTGCTCAAAGGTAAATATGCCCAAATCAAAGATTTGCAAGCCAATCTAGCTAGGGCTAGGAATGTCATCCACCATTATGAGACTAAAAACAAGTAGTTGGAGGCACAAAAGGCCATTTATGAGGTTAGGGCCATTAGAGCCCGGAAAGAGGATGAAAGGACAAAGGTTAGGTTAGATGAGGTCTTGGGTGTTTTTGATGAAAGTGAAGATGAAGAAGGGTAGTTGTCTAGGAGAAGGCCAAGAACAATGGGCTTGAGGAAGGCCTTAGCCAAGGAGAAGGAGCAAGAAATAGCGTTGGAAGAGCATCTCACTCCAAGTGAGCTTCTTGCCATGTAGATATAGTATAAGTGGGAACCTTGGTTAGAGAGGGCTATTACACACTTGGAGGATCAGCTGGAAAATACACAAAGAGACCTTTTCCTTAGAAAGAAAATGGCAAAGCACTATGCCTTGAGGAACAAAATTGCAAGGGCCAAGCTCAAAAATGCCCTTGCTAAAATTCAAGCCCTCAAGGAGGAAAAAAGCCAAGAAAACCTTGAGATCCTACTTGATGCTTCCCTACAGGCATCTCAAACCCCATGAGGAAGATAATTTAAAATTTTGGCATGTTTTTGATCATTTTGGTTTTTCACTATTTTGGAGGGCTAGGGGCGCAGCGCCCCTGGTGCTGTGCTCTTTTTTGGGGCAATTTATTGAGGATTGGTTTGCATTTTTTGGTTCATAAATCCAATTACATCACACACGCAAAATTTTAGATGATTTGGAGCAGATTTAATCCTCCAAAAGGGTCAAAAACATGCAAAAACTCACCATTATGCCCTATTTTCAGGGCTGGCGCTGCGCCCTGAGCAGCCTTGGGAGCTTTGTTTTTTGGACAGGAAAATGGACACCAAATGTAAAAATAAAGGTAGTTTTGTAAGTTAGACTTGACAAGCTTTCCAACGAGCTATCACGGAGCTCATTCCAGAATAACTTCAAAATTCAGCTGCAAGGTGACCTATTTTTCTAGTGCAGGCGTTGCGCCCTTGGACCTCACTGCTGTACCCTTGCCTGCAAAGTCAACAAAAGACAAAAATTTATTGAAAATATATATTTTGTAGTTTTTTGGGAAAATCACTCCAAATTTAGGTGTTAGAAGTTATTTTTCATTTATTGCATTAGATATTTTGTGCGTTGGGCCTTGCATGGCCTTAATGGACAAATCTAGCATTTATGATGTATTTATGACATTTTTGGAACCCTAGTAAGGGTTTTGGTCCTCCTTGCTTGTTAAATACAACATTGAGGCCTCATTGTACATGTTGGATGATTATTGAGAGTAATACATAGACTTTGAGATTGAAGAGAAATTGGCTTCGGTTTTTGTGGATGGCTTGACTTGCCTTACAATGGAGAAGGCTCACTTGCAGGATTCATGAGCATATTTAATGGTGATGTGTTCCTTATTTAGTTCTTGTTTTCTTATGTTATCATTTTGTTCCATCTTTCTATTGTAGTAGGACAAAAGTTTTAGGCTAAGAAATGTTGTTTGGAGGCACCTTAGCTCTGTTTGTTCTCTACTGTTTCTATGTTTTCCTCTGCTAGGTTAGTTTAGAGAATTCTTAGTTACTCTCTAAACCCACTTATGCTTTTTTATCTTACAGATGATTGGATAAGACAAATTTCAAAGTAGTTTTATGGTTAGCCCTGCTCTTTGCTATTACTTAAACATTATTTTTAAGGTTTTTACTTTGAAGTATTGCTCATTAGGTTTACCTAAAGAGGTCTATGATTCACCATGCCCTTTTTTTTATCCTAAATGGTTGCTTTGGAGGTCTTTATAGCTTGATTAATGAATTTAGGAGTTCCCTATTTTTTGATCTCTGCTATGTGTTTATCTTAAATGGTTTCTTAGCTTCAAGGTGAAATCACTAGAAGATTTACAAGTTACTTGCCTTCTATAGTTCACTAGATTGTTGTCTTCATGCTTACTTGCTAGGGTTTAGTCAAAGAATTTATTGGTATGCCCTATGTTTTATTATTTCTTCATGCTTATTAGTCTTAAAGGCCATTCTTGTCAAGGTATTTTTTGAAGGATTCTTAACTGCCATTTTGCACCTACTATGTTCACAATTTGATGTCCACTCCACTCACATAAGCTTTTAGATCCATTTGACCATGTTAGAATTTCCCTGTGATACACCCTTGACCTATTGTTAAACTCCTAAAGACCTTTGTAGACTCCATAGCCCAATGGATTGATTCTCTCTACTCTACCTATTTTCCTTGACAACCTACCCAACCAACCAAACAAACAAACAAACCCTAAACGTAATAACTAGCCTAAAATCAAAACCCTAAAATCATACAAATATTACATCTTTCACATAAGTATAGAGAGAGCCCTCTCTGAGTCTAGGAAGGCTAGGTCCTAGGACTCCAAATACTGGTCTGATGTTACCCTTCTACATTTGGTCTTGCCAATCTAACAAATTACGGGGACCTAACATAATGGAGATCGCGGTGGGACTCTGAGTCTGTAACATCCTAAGTATACCTTAAGAACTTTCAAATCCCTGTCAAATTTAGAAAATCTAGTGTTAGCCAAGACTAATATCTAATTGATTCACCATGCTAGCAATATGATGACTCAACTAGTGAAAGCTCACTGAAATCTTAGTGTTACACAAGAAACTCAGAAAACCCAAAACATCTCTAGATTGGTTTTTGAATTGTTGATGGTGGCCAACAAGCCAACCCACAAAGCAGTAAACCTCATCCACCTGACGACTTCACTAGCCTCCAGTAGAACTACTAACTTCACTAGCTCTCATAGAGTCCCCTGGGAATACACTAATCAGTCATAATGGTCTAGAACCTAGTCACTCATTGTGTCAGCTTAGTATCCTTGCAGATAGGTATGTTTTCAAGGCACTCCTAAAATTTCAGTCTCTCTCCATTATTGAGTTTGAAATCTAGCTTCGTAAAGGATAAGCACCAGATCTCATCCTAAGACTAACCCTCTTACCATAGTTGATGACCCATAAAGGATTTTGTGGAAAGCTTCTAGACCCAAGATTCAACTATTGTTAGGACCATTCACAAAGCAAGTTTTGTCCCTGAAAACCTCACAACCTTGCAAGATCCCCAATTTGACTTATATCCTAGAAAAAAAAAATTTAGAACTAAGTCTCCGGGTGGGATAGACTAGACAGACCTTGAGCCCATAGATTTGCAGCAGAGTCCTAGTAGAGAAGCCTCTCCTTCCACTCCTCCTAATTTTCAGCTTCCCCAAAACTTTGGCTCCTTCCATTCCAAATCTGTTCAATCTCATTTTGTTGGTCCAAGTACATCTACCACTCCCATTCACAAATCCACTGTGAAAACCACTCCACTTCATCCTCCACCTCCTCTCTGTTGTGAAACCAACTCCAAAAAGAGAAGAAAAGAGATATCAATGCCTTATAAATAAGCCACTTTGAGGGGGAAACCTGCAATACATTACATGAATGAACAATTCTTAGATGATTAAAATTACATAACCTCCTTTCTACATATAGGATTCCATGGGGCCACAATGTAATCCTAGCTGACCTAACAATAATAATTTAAGGGAACAATAATACAATATGGGGGTTACAAGGGTACAATAATAACAATAAGGGGGTTACACTAACAAAAATAAGGGACTATACTAGTAATATAGGGACCTAACATGCCCCTCTCCTTCAAAAAAGTGTTGTCCTCAACGCTTGAGTAGCTCTGGGTGTTTCTTTATAAAACTCTCATCCTCCCATGTAGAATCTTCGGTGGGTAAGTTCTTCCACTTGATGAGATACTCTGAAATTTATCGATTCCGTAGCTGTCGAGTTCTTGTTTTTGTGATCGCTTCATGTTCCAATATGATTTTTCCTTCCTCATCAAGTTCTGGAAATATTGTTTGAATTGGAATATTTTCACCTATAACCTTCTTTAAGCATGAAACATCGAAAATTGGATGCACTCGTGAAGAAGCAGGAAGCTCCAATTTGTATGCCATAATACCAATCTTTTGCAACACCTTGTAAGGACCATAGTACTTTGGTGATAATTTATTATCCTTCTTAGCTTGCTTGAGGGACATTTGTTTGTATGGTTGTAGCCGGAAGAATACCCGATCTCCTACATCAAAACTTCTCTACCCGCTACGATGTTGTTCTGCTTTTGTTCATTCGATTTTGTGCCAAATTCGGGTTGTCCTTTAGAGTTGGAGAACTTCTTGTTGATGCTTGATGTGATCTTCCTTTGCTTGAACCTTCGAAATTTCTCTTAAAGATGATGTGATGGATGGTGGATGATATCCATAAAGTGCCATAAATGGGGTCATTTTTGCTGCAGTATGGAAGGAAGTGTTATACCACCATTCAGTGAAAGGTAACCACTTGACCCATTGTGTTTTTTTATCGGATACAAAACAACGAAGATATCCTTCCAAACATTTATTTACTATCTCAGTTTGACCATCGAATTGAGGATGATAAGATGAGATATAAGATAATTAAGTACCCAAACAAGAAAATAACTTTGTCCAAAAATTTCCAGTGAAAATGGGATCTCCGTCGCTCACAATAACCCTTGGGTTCCCATGTAGCTTTTGAATTGTGTCCATAAATGTAGTAGCAACTGTACTTGATTTAAATGGATGAGATAACGCATAAAAGTGTGCATACTTGGTAATTATATCAACTACCACCATGACGACACTCTTTCCTTCGAACTTAGGTAAACTTGTGATAAAATCCATTTAAATCCTCTCATAAACGTTGACTTGGAATGGATAAAGGTTGTAGAAGACCGGGGTCTTAATTGTCTCAACATTATGTGGATAAACCAAAAATTCCGCGAAAAGTTTGAATATTAGATTTAAGGCCATCCCAAAAAAAGTGCAGCAGATGCGAGAAGTGTCCTCAGACACATACTTTTATTGATCATGAAAAAAATATTACATAACAAATTGCAGGAGTTTACAAACGTAAACTCTCACTCTCACATTACACTCACATTACACAATGAAATTAGGAAACAATCCTATTTATAAGCTCTATGTTCTAACTTAATCTAGTTATGGATCACTTGGAAAATCAACAAGTGTCCATTTACAATAAATGACCTTCTAACCATCCCACTAACTTTATTCCTATTTTAGAGCCTAGGAAACGACTCAATTCTAGAGTCCTATTTTTACTAACAAAATACTATTTCTAAGTATCTCTAATATTTATTAAATATTCTAATTTAATAAATATATTTATCCTAACTTTACATTATTCAATTTATGTATTTTTGGATTTATAATTTCCTTTATGAAATAGGCTAACATTCCCCCCTTCAAGGATAAATCCAAAAGAAGAACGAGGAACCATCTTCCAAGTTCTCAAGTTGATGCTGAAAAAATCTTCAATCTCAAGAGAACATGAATCAACTGTATGTCTGATTCATCTTTGAATGTTGCTTGAAAACGCCATCAAGTGCCAAGTTGCAAAAGGATCCATCTATCCTTTGCATGAAATCAGCATCAAAGTTTGTTCAAAGCCCACTGGCTGATGATGTCAAAAACAACTCACTGTTGCTTTTGCTGTGCTAAAAACTGTTCACTACTTTTGTGCTGTCGACTGCCCACTGGCTGTTGAAGATGCCCACTGGCTGCTTTTGCTGGTTTTGTCGAGACTTTTAGTCTAACAACCACTGTCAATTTCATTGACATTTTCCCCCCTTTGTCAACTGAAAGGAGAGACACTTCTCTTGGAAAGTATTCCTGAACTCCCCCCTTTTAGGTGTAGGAGTTTTACACTGTTGTACTCCCCCATTCAACTGCATGAGAGTACCATCATCTTTTCACTGTTGGCTGCACTATGTGTGATCGGATGCAGTTGTAGAACTGAAGCAATATTTTAACTGTGGATGACCATTCCCAAGGGTCGATCCATTCATAATGTATCTTCAATCTCGCTGATTTGTGTTGATTGCGACCATTTTCGAAGGAATGATTGGACTTGCCACAATGGCGACAGGGATGGAGATCAAAACACTGATCTTCCATATGACCGGTTCTCTGACAATGAGAACATTTCGGTTTCACTTCAACTTCAGGTTGTGTGGAATTCTGTTTTGCTACAACTTTGGGTTGCGTGCATTGCTGGTTGTCTGCAACTGTCTCTGAATGTGTTGAGGGGATCTGTTCAAGAAATCCCGCACTAACGAACTGAATGGGCTTGGAATAATTGGGAATATGTAAGTTGGCGTCATCTTGGACATATCCTCAGCCTCGTCGATTCTTGTTATTGTGAATTTCTTCCCAGGGCTTGATGATGGGCTTGGAAGAAATTTGAACTGGAACAACTTCAACACTTGAAGTTGTTTGAATGAATGACTTATCATCTAGATGGTTCAAAGACTTGAAAGTATCATTCTTTTCTTGCAATTCAATCCTTTGAAGTTGCGACTCGAGTTGAAGAAACTCAATGGTTTCTTTTGTTTGTTGTAGATGTCGTGAAAGATCAGCAAGAGTGTCTTTGCTGATGTGCACCATGTCTTCATCACTGGAAATGATCAAACTGTGAAGAATGTTTAACAACTAAATATGTTGTGCCATCTGAACTTGCACACTTGAAATCAGGTTCTCTTATTGTAGATGTCGTACGTTGAACAAGCTCACTTGAATGTGGCTGGAATGGCACGCTCGCTTGATTTGTTGCTTATTGCACTTGCTTGGAACACTTGCTAGAATATTCTCGCTTAAACTCTGGAATTCACGCTCGCTTGATGATGATCACGTTTGTTTAAGCGCTCACTTGACTTACTTGATGACTTCACGCTCACTTCAATGAATAGCCACGCTCGCTTGATGTCGATCTCAACTTGCTTGATTGTTTTAACTTGTTTGATGATTGATGCAATAAACTTCACTTTGGCTCGCTTGATGTGTTGATCTTTGCACTGAATTGATGCAAATTGTTTGAATGAATAATCACGCTCGCTTGCAGGAGATGTAAACTTGTTGCTTGTTTGATTTAAAAAACTCATGCACTCACTTGATTTTGTGTAAAGGAAGGGTGTCGAACACTGTCGACAATGCACCCAAGAAAGCTTACAATGATTCACTTTAAAACAATGAATTCACTTGTTCTCTTAAAAATTCATTAACAATGAATTTTTAATGATTCACTTAAATCAATGAATTTGATTACAAGTTCTTTAAAGGGATTTGCAAGAACGTTGATGAAGACTTTGCTGTGAAAAGCCTTAACTTGACTAAGTGAATTTGTTGTTTGAAGTAGAATGCTGATGTAGACAATCTTCAATTATATGTTGTAGTTGTGTAGATGCATGTGTTGATCTTGCAGCTATTTCGATTTATGTGTTGTGCTTGCTGATGTATGCGATATTAAATGAAACTATTGATGTGTCACAACTAGACACAAATAAAAAAGCAACAACATGAAGCCATAAAAACATGCACCATCACAAACACACATGGTGTACCTGAGATCCCCTTATTCAATTTCGGGCGGAACTATGGCACATCAACACCAAAAAATGATATCTTTATTAAATATTGAGTACATAAGAAATCTCCACTTTCAAGTAATGAATATGCCAAGCTCACAACTTTTAGAAGCAATTTGTCTTCAAAATCTGAATATTCACCAACTCAATCTTTCTCAAAGTAAAACAATACTTTGAATTACAACAATGGCTTTCCCTTATCACTCCAAATACAAAATATGCACCTTATATCTCCACAAAATATTCTTCAAATTTACAAAATGTAATGCACCTTATCACTCCAAATACAAATGGAAACACTCCTTATTTCTTCAATTACAAAGAGAGTCACATTTTCTCTCTCCCATTCACTCATTAAAAAAAAAACACCCTTTTCTCCATTACATAAAGAGTAGTCCTCATTACAAAACTTTAAAAGTTTTATGAACTCTCTTCAAGGCATAAAAAAAATATTAAAAATTACTCCATTTAAACTTTCCACTCCACCTTCAACATTTCACCTTTGAATTTTAAAGACAAGCCTGGTACTTCATTCTTCTCATTACCAATTCTGCAGCAATATATGTTTCTCACAAAGTTGCCAGAGGGGTTAGATTTCGAGAAAAATGTTTCACATCAAACACAACGCAGCGCACGGTTGGAGGAACCTTAAGGCGTCATGGTTTCATTGAAGGCTAGTCTTTCTTTTCGAGGAAAATAAAGTCCGATGTAAATGTACCTTCTTCTCTTGTCAAAGAGGTAGAAGTGAGAAAGTGGCCACTGTTTCATGAAAAATGATAGTTCCTATAGCCATGGAACATGAGGGATATGGGATTAAGAAAGAGAGTGGAGTTCAGGACAAATATGTTTGCTGCCTTCATCCATGTCTTGGAAGGAAAACTAAATGGAGTCTGTTTGAGTTAAACCGACACAGGGAGAGATATCATGATGCAGGTCCTGTTTCTGGGCGCTTGAGAGGCAAGCAACGGTTAGGAAAATGGCCTCAAAGATCAAAAATAGTGAATGAAAATGATTTGAAGAGGGAGAGGTTAGATGTGAAAAAGAAGTGTGATAAGCAGGAGACTACCTATAGACATAGATTGATTAAAGAGGCAATGGCTGCAGAGGGTGTCTTTGTTGCAAGTGAAATGAGTGAGGAAGCTCAAAGAAACATCCGAGAGGCTTTGAACGAGTAAAAAAATCAATGGGCAGAGAGAGAACGTGCTACATTGGCAAGGATCCAAATGAAGGAGAAATTGGCTTTAGAGACAGATTGTCGATATCTGTCTTCGAAATGACCTTTGAAATGTTTAAATAGAAGTTGGCATGTCAGCCATACAAGCAGAGTGTGATTATGTAATTCATGAGGATTTTATGAAGGTTGTTCGACGATGTTTGAAAAAATCCAAACAGAAGCTCCTCCACTTAAAATATTGTTGGACTTTAAATGCAAAGAAACATAATACCAACATCAATTC